>JAHDVF020000570.1:0-175388 GCA_022606425.2 Lepidostoma basale | reverse complement strand
GATCTGTCTTTGTAATACATCGATGTGGCCCTCTGGCTAGAATAATGTGAACTGAAAACATCATTTTTTTATTGTAAATATACAGAGCTGGATATATTTTATTATTTAACCATCAATAATTGGCACATTTCTTAGATGTTTAGATGCCAACATTCTGCAAAGCATACATAACATTTGGATTACTACTTGTAACATAATATTTGTGGATAGGATGTTAAGGAACTTTGTATCTTCTGGAGAAAAGAGATTGGGAGCGCCTAAGAGCGTTCAATTAACTGTAGGTACAAAGGATTGGTCCAATGTTCCTTGTCTTATTAGAGGTGGAGCACACCTACCCATATATCCTTCGTAGAAACTTCAGATTCTTCCAAAGATATTCTATGTATAGTTTGTTAAGGATTAAGGCAGAACAACTCAAACACAGACAGGTTTAATGACATTTGTAATGGTGGTTGTAGTAAGAAGATCAGCGGGTGCTTATTGATAAACACACTTAATATTCTAAATTCATCTAAAACTACCAGCATAGCCCAGTGACTACACGACACTGCGAAATTTATTGTAATTAATGTTATAAATACTATGAGATGAAACAATTCATTAAAAACTATAGAAACATGATAAATAAAATAATAAGAGTTAAAATATACCATATTACATAATATTACTAGCGTTTTATTTGTGCCACACAAAGACACGTCACCCTGCCGAACAGACCCTATTCAAGGTAATTATGATTTTCCCAATATTCAGCAGTACCTGTGTAGTTAAATGCAAGAGTTGTTCTCAGCAGATCATCTAAGGGGCCAATATAAAACAGGCTAAATGATCAGATCTGATAGACGCAGTCTGGAAAGATCAAGGTATTCTATATTAATTTACGCTACTGAAATTTGGACAGTGAAATCCTGTGAGCGCGCCAGGATTGACCTTTTAAAATGTGCTGTTGGCGTCACATACCTAGTATCCCGTGGATTGCAAAAAAGACTTGGCTCGGTCCTTAATAAAGAGCTCACAATAACAGAATGTCAGCAAGCTTAGCTCAGCATAGAGGAAACAAAAGAAGAAGAATAAAGATACTTTTGTTTTGTATAAAAAAGTGAGTATACATTTTATTTTCAAGGCTTGTTTTGTTTTCATGTCAAGAATAGGATAATATAAACTTGGATCTTCTGGCATACAGAGGTTCATTCCTCTTACGTCTATTTGAAACATTGTTGAAAATGTGATTTGGTGATTGTTTTATACTAGACTAGATTTAGGGTCTGTGATAAAGTTCAAATGTTTTCCTCAGCCAGGGCTACGTTAATGGAAAATCTGATATTGTAGTTTTATTATTGACATTGATATTGTAGTTTTATTATTAAAAAAAATGCTGTTTCTGAGAGAAAGAGTAGAGGAGTAATCCCTGGATGGAGCAATGGTAGGAGATTGCATCCTACGTACGACCGGAGTACGAGGCGATCATTATTCCGATTGTTTTCCAGATTTTAGTGAATAGTTCACACTCCATCGTTTATTCGATGCTGATGGGCACAAGTGCAACCTGGATTGGACCCGAGTAGAAGGGAGACTTAGTTTTAGTGACCGAGGATGTGTTGTGTCCGCAACATTAGCGCAAATGGTAAAAATCTGGAACAAGTAGATGAGTTTGTGTATTTGGATAGCATGTTTATAAAAGATGGGCGAGCGGAGAGGGATATTGAAAGAAGGGTTGGGGCAGGCAACAAAGTGAATGGTGCACTTAAAGTTGTCATCGCAAACAAAAAACTATCAAGAAAAAGCTAAATTGGCAGTGCACAATGGTGTTCTTGTACTGACCCTTATGTATGGAAGCGAAACATGGAACTGGCAAAAGAAGGATGAAAGTAGAATAAATGCAGTAAAAATTAGATATTTTAGACGAATATGTGGATACTCTGTGTTTGATAGAGTGTTGAATGAAAATATAAGAAGTGAATGCTGTGCGAATGATGGTGTTATGAACAAAATAATGAAAGGATCATTAAGATGGTTTGGACAAATGGAAAGAATGAATGAAGAAAGAATGGCAAAAAAAATTATATGTTAAGGATGTAAATGGACTTAGAAATAGAGGAAGACCGAGGAAAACGTGGTACAATCAAATAAATCAAATATTGAATGTCGGCCACGTTAGGAGTAGAAAAATCGACGCGCGTGCATGACACGATGTATAAATGTTGAGGAAGCAAGAGAAATATGTCAGGAAAGAAGAGTGTGTCAGTCCATTCTTCTGAGAGACGGCGTAATGGTTAATTAATTAGTTAGTTAGGATGTCTTGTGAGTATATGTTTACGCAGCTGGATGGTTGAAAACCTGGTAATACACTTCAAAAAGCAATCTCGTTGAAAATTCATACTGTATTCATATTCCACTGTGTAGTAATTCTTCTCCTTATAGACCTTTGGTCTGTTCCTGAAATCAGGCTGGCCTCTCTTGGGAGGTTGACTCCCAACTATCTCTCCATCTCTTCGGTGGTCTTCCGGGGGGACGGCAGCCGGCAGGAATCTGATGCGCCACAGCGCGTGGGATTCTGGTGGGATCCATCCTCTGCACGTGCGCATTCCAGTATCTTCTGTGTTGTCTGCCCCATCTCACGACATCCTCCACCTTGCAGATCTCGCGGATAGCCGTGTAATAATTAATTCTATAAATTTATCCCGTTTGTCTTTGTGAAGTGATAATTGTGATTATCTTAGAGAAGTATATCGGTGTTGGAGAATGTGAATGATTGCATGTGCAAATAATGGAGTATTGTAGTGTTTGGTGGAATTAGCAGTAAAAAAATAATTATATTCGGTTCAGTCAGAGATCTCTGGTGGGTTGGTGCCAGATTAATGTTATTACTGAGCACTTGAACACTTGGGCAGATGAACTTAATCATGTGGGCTTCTCAAAAAATTTGAGTAAAATATAGGATTTACGATATTTATATAGAAATAAAACGAACATTGAATTTTGTTGCCTAATTTATTAATAACATAGATTTTGTAGTCAGAATTATATGCGATTACATTTTTCACACTAATTATTTGTATTAACATATTTAATAGTAAGTATCAACACGATGCGTTTGAAAATGGTATGTATGCCAAATAGAAAAATATAAAACCATTACTATTAAATGTCATCCAAAATACTTCATTAGGTTTGCCAATGATATTATGTTAATAATTAATGAATTTTTGTAGCAAGTCTTTGTTAATCTTAATGGTACTTAATAATTATGATAATTACAAAAGATGTATTTGTTGTTACATTAAATGGTATACAGGTACAAAAATACGATAAAACAAAAGAACGCATTAAACATAAAATGATACAACACTCTAAGGGTAAAAAGATCAAAAGAAGTAAAAAATACCAGTATTATTAGAGGAATGATAAAACTTCAGATAATTTTGTGAAAATGTTTAGACAAACTGAAAAGTTCTTAATAGCATAAAAACATGTTAATTGATAGACAAGTGTTTACACAAGTGTCATTATTATTAATTATTTTAATAATAGTGAACAAATGAAGAACTGTTTAATACATCATTTGCAACTAGTAATAGATGGCTTATAAATGGTATTTCCGGGTTTACGAAAGTACTAGTAATACTGTGCAAATTCATATTTACTCGGCTACCATAAACAATTCTATAAGCCAAAGTTCTTCCTTACGTTTGCACTTTAAAAGTACTTTAACACATGTTTTATGATATTAATCAGATTATTTAAAAAAAAATCTTTAGTATTATAAAGATTAAATATAAAATCTACCGCGACTAACTTTTACTAATTAATGGTGGAGAAACATTGTAACTACTAGGGTTTTGTATTTTTATTCTTTTAAAACACTAATATTGTTTTATTAAAATAAGCAACAACTAAAAAGGAGTAAAAATCATAAAAGATTTTTTAAAAGAATCGATGCAAGCAAATTGTTTAAAAAAATATGTACATGCACATAAAATATAATAAAAAATATACGTGTATTTTTAAGTCAAATCTAAAAAAATATAGAAGATGTAAATTTATTATTCTTAGCCTTTCCCTTTACTGATAAAAAAAAGTCATTGTGTTGGTACTATGCAATCACTGAACTTTTTTAAATGAGAATTTTAGGATCGGAAAAAGGAAATAATCACGGGGAAATGGTTCAATAAACTATAGTTGACTGTACCGAAATGAAATTAAGAAAAAAATATTATTACTTTAATCGATGCATTAATGTATAGCAGATGAATACCATAATTTCATATATTTAGATACATAAAAGAGATTTGATGCTGTGTGTACTAACTACATAACACCAGTATGGAGGAGTATAGATATCTATAGAGGAGGAGTATAGATATCTCAGACAGCGACGTACCGGGCGCCAGAAACAAACTGCCTCTGGTGACACCGATGGGAAGAGCAAAAAATCTGCTGAACGCGGTCTCCTCGGAGATCGACGTCTTTCATATTAGTGAAAGTACATTCATGGGACAAATACTCTTGACTTTAGAAAGTATATTGTCTTCCTAATGTCGAACCTTCACTAATGCATTCCTGGTATTATGTTGTATGTGTATAATATTTTACCTGTACTCAAAAGATGCCTTAAACATTTATGCTGTTTGTAATGTCTTTTGAGTAAACAAACTGACTTGATTTGAACAAAAAAAACGATAATATTTTTTTTATGAGCATAGATTCCCAATCTAGGTGAAACCGTGCACCTATGAAAGCTGAAATAATTCAGCAGGTTGGTAACTTTGTACACTTCCGAGAAAGGCGCTACATTTTTTTAAGTGCTGATATTTTCAGGTTAATGAAAGGGGGCTGCCGGCTAAATATATTTGGGAACCTATGATTATGAGTTTATTTTTAATAATTTTGTTTATCCCTGTATTCTTGTAATTCATGAATTTTTTTTTAGTCATATTGGAATAACTGTGAACGTAGTATTTTGTTTACTTCTTTAAATTTAGAGAGACACAACATACCCCTAAATATTTAAAATACAAAATAATAATAAAAAAAATACACATATGCGTACAAAATAAATATCAGTTACTTCATTAAAATCAATATTCATTTTGTTTTAAAACAACATATTTTGAGAGCCATTAAAATAGAAATTGGAATGATTGGACAAATAATTTAAAAAGCTTATTCTAATTTAAAATTAATAGTTTAGGTACTATGCAGCTTTTAATTCGGCCCAGTCAATTAACCTTATTAAAACATGGCAGACTTTTAAGGTATTCATTAATGTATTGAAAGCAATCATAATAGTGGCTTTGTGAATGATCTGCGAAATAAATGTTACTCAATCTATAAACAAAAAATAAACCGCACAATGTTATCAGTAGCAAACAAATCTAAATCAATTATTAGAACATCTTATCAAAAAACACCTTACAATAGTAATGAGTGATGTTGTGGAGATGGGAAACATATTGATTTATTTATCAAATTGATGAACACAAAAAATTTGGAATTGCATGCATAAGAGAATATTATTAATAAGTAATTTTTGGTTTATATTTCTTAGTATAAGTTTTATATATAAAAATAATAAATATAAAATGAAGATGTGCATTTGTTTTATATTAATTTGATTGGTAAAAAAAAAAGTTTTTAAAGACCACAATATTTTCACTACTGTTATAAAAACATACAAAAAAAATCAACACTTTTTCACTACATATTTTATAAAAACATACAAAAAAAATCAAAAACATGTAATCAAATGTACCAAAGAAATAATATTTAAAATATTATTAAAAACCTTTATGTATTTTAGGATACATGATCATCCCGTATTCCGTTAATATCTGAGTATATTTAAAAATATGATAAAAAAAATGGTTAAGTGAAACCAGTGTTAATATTGAATTAATGGCAAATAAATGCTACGTTTTAAGCATTTTAATTATTTTTAACTATTTAGTTTACATAAACCAATAAACAAAAAAAATATTTAAACGGGGTGACCAATCTTTATCAAAGTCATTTAAAATTTTGAAGCTGTAAATTCTAACACAAAAAACAGTCCAATGTAAAAATCATTACAAAATGGAATCCTATTAATTGATTATTGTGCATTTCACAAACCTTTTACATGATTGATGAATAAAACACCAAGAATTAGATTAAATGTAATCAGTACAAATTTATTGACTTCTCTTAATTTGCCTAAATTAACCGTGATCAATTTTGATATTCACTCTTTCTCAATTACATCTAAAATTAACAACTAAACAGACTTATGTAATAAATTATAAAAAATATTTAATGAATATGTCAATACAATGGTTTAAACTGAGATCTTCATGTAAGTAAAGAGATGTTATAATATTAAAAATAATTAATTTATGAGCATATTTATTCAGTGTGCAAAATCATAAAAATTAAATAAACGAAAAACTTATTTATTAATAAAGCCATCAGATAAAAAGTTAATTATTTTCAATTGCTTGCCATCTGAGGATTGTTTCAATGTGACAGGAATAAGAAGCTCTTAATTATTATTTTTTCAAATCAAGTCAAATCAGTTTATTTTATTAAAAAATATTACAAACAACAATTATAGTTTAATTTACAATATGCGCTCTTGAAGCAAAGCTGTGAGACATGATGCCTAATCGAAAGAGATAGCAAGAGACTGGAGGCCTTGGAGACTTAAAGATGTGGTGCCGTAGAAGAACATTAGGAATTTCCTGGAGAGACTAACTAACAAACCATCACCCCCCCTCTCCGGAGGGGTAGGCAGAAAGAATGGAGCGCCACACTGTTCTGTCCTGACATACGTCTCTCATTTCCTCTACATTCATACATCTTGTCATGCACACACGTCGATTTCTCCGACTCCTCACATGACCGACATTTAAAAAATATTTGATTGATTTGATCGTGCCACGTTTTCCCTCGGCCTTCCTCTATTTCTAGCTCCGTTCACGCCGTTTACATATAAATTCTTCACCATTCTGTCTTCACTCATTCTTTCCATGTGTCCAAATCTTAATGACCCTTTCATTATTTTGTACATAACACTTTCATTCACACCGCATTCACTTATTATACTTGCATTTGACACTCTATCGTATACAGATTTATACACATTCGTCTTAGATATCTCATTTCTACTGCATTTATTCCATTCTTCACTTCCATACATAAGGGTCGGCACAAGAACACCATTATGCACTGCCATCTTAGCTTTTTTGGACAGGCTATTGTTTGTGATGACAACATTAAGTGCACCATTTACTCTGTTGCCTGCCCCAACCCTTCTTTCAATATCCTTCTCCACTCTCCCATCCTTTGTAAACATACTTCCGAAATAAACAAATTCATCCACTTATTCCAGATTTTCACTGTTTACACTAATGTTGCAGACTGTCGTGTTTTCTTCTTTTGCGAAAATCATTACCTTGAACTTATTCCACATTCATCATCAAATCGTATCGCTTGCATACCTCATACATACTGGAGAGACTACATCAGAATTTTAAGGTTCTCAGTAGAATCGAAGGAAGGAGACGACTCATCAAAACCATTTCAGAGAGGTGAGGCCAACGGATCGGGCACCTTATGCACCATGAGGGTCTCCTTCATGACATAATAGAGGGAATAGTTGAGGGGAAAAATTGGAAGACTCGCAAAATGGGAGAAAATGTTAGTATCTGAAACAGGTGTGTGGGGACTTAAACTGTGTCTCATATGATGAGCTGAAAAGGGCTGCAGAAGACTGAACGCAGTGGAGGACGATGTGCAAAACTTTAATGCAAAGCAATCCCTATTATTGAAACTGCGAAGAAGAATATAACTCTATTGATGGTAGCAATTAATAATTATCTATCCAACATATTGAGATTTTTAAAGATAATCGTATTATTTAAATTTACTAATTTTCACAAATTTTAAACACACAAGATATACTCACAAATATAGCTAAGGTATACACCAATTAACTTTATAATGTATCAATAGTAAAGAAAGACATAGATATTCTTCATAGTGATAAATAACATTTAAACATTCAGATACAAAATAGACAGCTTAATTCATCTTAAAAAGCTTAACTACTTTCGAAGAAGTATAAACAAGCAAAGACATAAGTGAGTTGATGAATATAGGTAATGCTAATTTCTTGGTAGATGTTCATTGTAAATAGTGAAACTAAAAACAAAAATAGAAATTCCATTATAATACATATTAGTTTAATCCAATTTAGGTATATGGTTTTGATCGGTTGGTCGAATCCAGAAGTGGAATTAAACTAAATATATATTATAAAGAATTTTAACTTCATGATACTATGTGGAACATTATAAAATTATTTCTTTAAGTCTTGTAGGTTATTGTATTATTCCCATTCTGACTGTAATCAGTGGAGTGTACAATGTCTGGCCTGGCCCCGTGAGATTCTTGCCATTTCAGATATATCACTATTCTGTAAGCTTTATGTCAGACTTTATAAATAATATGAATTACGTCACTGATTATGTACACTAATCTTAAAACAATTTCATACATGGTTCAAAATCAAAATTCCTTATCTACAGATCTCCAATCATTAGTTGATTATTGTTCTGATTATTTTACAAACCACACAGCCCTTTTCAGAAACCCAATTCCGCTAGAAAAATGATAAAGTTTCCAGGCGGAAGTGGATTTCAATATCAATAATCATTTACACATTAATAACTAATAATTTCCTGACCCCAAAATATCCATTCTTCCAAAATCGACTTAAGAATACATATCGCCATTGTCCACATTGTTTCTCTGTGACATCAGATTTTTGATATTTCTACACTAGACATATACGAGTATACGTGGTTGGAATTGAAATGAATAAAAACACGATGAATTCAGATTCAGTATTGATCACAATAGATACTATACTTTAAAAATGTTGTTTTTTGTATATTGAAATACGTTGATTTACACATAGTCCGGCCGACTACATTTTCAGTCCAAAAAATGCCTTTGAATTGCGGCTGGCTACATTTGCAGCTCAGATGGACTGTTCCTGTTTTTCATAATTTTAAGAGCTAGTAATTTAGTTGTAAGATACTAAAATACATAAGATTCATTTACAAGTGAGCTGCAAACGTAACCTGCTGCAAAGTATTTTTTTTAGTGCAAATGTAATTGGCCAGACTATATGGGTTAAGACTAAATATGAACATTTATTACAGTACAATATGGTGTAGTAGAGTGTTAAATTATATTTTAAAAACTGTTTAACCCATTGCAACACAAAGCCGGCGAATCGCCGGCCAAGGTCAATTTGTCACTGACTCACAAAGCCGGCAATTGTTGTCTTTGAAGTGATTTTTTTTTACATTAAAACTGAATGACAATAGCTTTATTAATAAAAATGACATAAATAAGTATATTTCGGTTACTGATTTCATAATAAAATGTAATAATCACAATTTATTTCACATTATTTATTATAAAATATTACGATATTTTAACATCTGTCAATACCTCCAAAATGGTAGAACGCACTCGTAAACAAACTCGTCGCGCTTGTAATATTTCATCAAATGAGTATGAAATACAGCGAATCCTTTTGAAAAGTGGCAGTGAGAATGAGGTTGATGAATATTCTAGTGATTCTAGTGATTTTACGCTTTCAAACAATGTTTTGGAGCGTCCAAATAGTGAAAGTGATGTGTCAAGTGACAGTTCCATAGAACATCACTTCCCTAACTACCTGGGGATGAGCCATAATGATCTAGCTTACGAACAAAAAAAAAATATGCTTTTATGTTTTACCATTTTTATTTTGTGTGTAATTTAGTCTTTATATTATTGTAAGAAAAAAATTTGTCATGTTTATTAGTGGTGCAATGGGTTAATATTGTTTTGTACAATTTTAATAGTTTTCTTTAAGTCATCGTTTTAAATTATAAAGTCATAACCAATAAGTTATTGATAACTCACTTTCAACAAGTTACTTATGATTCTTACATACCCACAAACTGATGTTCTCTAGCATTACACGAGAGAAAGCCTAACAATTAAATAGTACGTTTTATAATGTAGGTTGTCCTCTTTATACAATTCAAAGTTCCTAATTTGAATTTGGTCTGTTGCAAGATTATATTTTTTTTATGAAAAATAGTACCCTTTCAGATATATATTTTAGTTTTCAAATTTAACCAAAATAATACATTTGTTTTAAGTATGATGTATTAGTTAGTGGTCTTTGAAAAATTACAGTTTGATGAATTACTAATATATATTTATATACAATAAAGATTTATAAATCTTAAGAAGATATTGAAAAATCAATAAGTTAATAATAACATAAATCAGATTCTTCAATTTTTCAAAAAAACATTTCTATGTTACATAAAAACTAAGAAATCATATTAGTTTCTTAAAATAAGGCTAATCATGAATAAAAATATTATTGATGAAGTTATAAAAATAGTATTTTCTAACCAGAGTGATAATAAGAATAAAAAAATATGTATGGATCATAAAAATTAATACTCATAAAAAATAGATTTTATTTACATATATATATTTTTTTTAAATACATTTTAAATAAATATGTATACAATAAGATAGAGAACTCGTTAGAAAAGTAAGGTCATGTAACAAAATGAAACATTTACTTAAATTTATTTTAAAAACAATTAAGGTTATTCTATTTTTTTTTTAAATATGTATTGTTTAGATATTGGTATAACACAAAGTAATTAATCGATTAAAAATAAATTGTTATCAATAAGGAGATTAAAAATATTTACACTTAAAACACAATATTTGGATGAAGAAATTAATATTACCATATTAAAAAAAATATTATTTTGTGAAATGGTTGAAAATTCGGGTCTTGAGACATAAAAAAGTGAAAAATCCCTGCTTTAGTTATCCAAAGAAGGCGATGGAGATAAGTTCTCCACTTTTACCGTAACCTCCTGGGATTGGGGTTCATCATTTAACTGATCACTGGGGTCCAACTGAATGGATTCCATAACATCTTTGTGCTCCTGATTTTCCATCTGTAATTCAGTGTCAAAAATATTAATACCAAATATTAAGCAATCACAGAGACAGGCAGGACATAGAAATAAAACATTCCTGTGAGTATTAAAAAATAGTTCAAAATTAATTGGAATACATTCCATATGAAATAATTGGAATCACAAAAAAAATGCTGCTATTTGAATACAATGAAAACAACTTCAATTGACATACACAATATAACACAATAAATAAGTTTAAATATAATATTAGAAAATATAATTCATTTTATATTGTGAACATTTCAATCATAATTGTTAAATTAATTTTATAAGAAATTAAATTCGTGAAAGAAAACTACATAAAATAATAAAAAAAATTCGAATCATATAAATAAAAATATATGTAAAATTCATAAAAAAATTAAAAATATTAAAAAAAAATATATATATACAGTGTTAATTTATAAACTGTTAAATTATAAAACTCTGTTTTTATGTATCACAATTGTATTTTTATTTTTCGCGACAACTGTTTCGTCAATCTATGTTGACATCATCAGGTGTTACAATAGTTAAATTTTCGTGATTTTCGAACCTTTATGGGTATTTGTTCTTATGTCAATTTGAATAATTTAACAGTTTATAATGTTGAAGTATCATAGTGTTTCGGCCAAAGCAATGGACTATTTAATTAATAGTGTTAATTTATAATTAGATGTAAGCGAGTTACATATAAAACATTGTAATAAGGTAAATTTACTGTAATATCTTCATGTTAAAAATATATACACAAAACAATACCTCGCCCAGTGATATTATAAAATAGTCACTCGCTTTATTAAAAAAGTGTATTAGTAAGTACGGATAAATCAATATTTAAATCCTATATTTATAATTAAAATGCAGTAAAGCTCGATTTTCAAATAAATACACGTGGAGAATAATAACAAACTATACTTCATCTAATAGTACCATTTCAGGTCCCCCTGGCGTTGACGATCACTGTGGCGAATTCTTTATCACCACAGTGATTTCCCGAGAAGTGCTACTGGAGTGGTTTCCAGTTCCCTTCTCCAAGGTTTTCTTTTGGGGTTACCTTCCCTTATCCGGTGGGTCTTGGTTTCATGGAAAGATACGTAATATATCCTCTCCACTAAGCAAATACAACTTTTTAAAATTACTAATTACTTATCCCGTTTAAGTAACAATATTAATTTATCTCGTGCACATTATACGCATTAATTTTTCACCTAATACTCGTAATTAATAGCAAAAATGAAAACATATTTTGATCTGAGAAGTTCGATACAACTAATTAACCATTATGAGATGAATTGACATCGAATTAAGATTTTTTTCAGTTGAGATACGAAATTTTCTAAATATATTATAATAGTTTCACTCCGACATTGTGTTACAATGCTCTGAATTGGTTCATAAAATTACTTTTGACAAGATCTTTTGTTTAACCCCCATTGTGCGGCTGGTTTCATTTGCAGTAAAAAAAGTTTGCTACGTTTACAGCTCAGACAGATCATCCCAGTTCATCATCAAATTATGTACAATTTAGTAGTAAGGACTAAAGTAAAAAGGTTTATAAGTTACATTCAAATTGAGCTGCAAATGTAATATGTCGAAGTTGATATGGACTGCAAATATAGTCAGCCGCACTATAGAGGTTAAACATATCTAGTATGTTTGTATAGAGGTTAAATATATCTAGTTTGTTTGTATAGGAGGTTAAATATATCTAGTATGTATGTTTCAAAAAGTATATAATATCGTATGGTTTGATTTATTTTTATTTTCATATTTATAAATTATACTGAAAATAACCTACTTCACATATGTACTTGTTACAAGACACACTGGCACAAAAATATGTATAGAATATTAATACTGTTAATATTTAAAACAGTGTTATAATATCACAATTTATTTTTATTCACTGAGAGTGTCACGACAGCCGATGTTGACATCATCAGGTGTTACAATAAACTAAATCAGTTTATTGTAACAATTCTTGGTGAATAAAAAGAAATTGTGATATTATAACAGTGTTTTAAATTTTAACAGTAATAATTTTGAAGTATCATAGTGTTTTGGCCAAAACAATGGACTATAGAATATTAAATTATTAATTATATTATTGTTATTTTAATATAAAAATAAAGTTTTACAGCTATATATAGGATTAGAAAGAGATCATAAATTGAAATGAACTGATGTGATAGTAAAACTCTATTCTAAAATTATGCCTGGATGATTTCTTTATAATTGTAAACTACTATAAAAAATAAAAATTAGTGCAAACATACTCAAATTGCAAACACTAGTTAACTAAGCCAAATTTTAGGAAAATTGTAAAATTCCATTGTGAAATTTGATACTATTCTAATCACGAAAAATATATATAAAAAACCTTGAAGTTTCTGTAAAAATGCATGTGCTACAAGTTTAAAAAAAAATTGTAAAAAAAATATATATACATATAATATTACTAAAATAAATATTTGAAAAACACTAACTATATATTTTAAATGGTTAAAATTTAGTAGGGACTAGATGGTATCTTCTAACAGCCAATTGAAAGTTTTTTTTTTTTTAATTGGTCCAAATATAACCTATTGTATTGACCGCTGTAAATTTCCAATAAAAAAATAATTTGATAGTTAGTACCTTTAATTGATTACACTGGTTTTTGTGGGGGTCACAATGTCCGAGCTGAAGATTTCCCGGAGATTTTAAAGAAGAAACCAAATAGAATTGTGAGCCCCTCTGTCGTCTCTGCCTAATCCTACAGAGACACAATATTATGATACACTAACAATGTATCAGTAATAAGATGTATTAAAAATATACACTGAATACCTGACCCCTGGCTTCTTTGTATTTCGACTTGGCGTTACACGCATAGTTAAATAAAGCTTAGTTAAATACAAAAAAAAAAAGTGCAAGTATGTCAATTCTTCTAATTAGAAATTGGATGTTTGCTTTTGCTAAATTTGGAATGTTTCACGAAAACATAATTTGATTAATACATCATATTTAATATAATTGAAATTCATATTACATAATGATACCATTGATGAATGTTAAAATATTAAAGAAATTAACAATTTTACAAAAGTATATACGTACTTACTACAAGGTAAATATGAAATAAGTTTTTTTGTATCTCTTCAATATTTTCAAATATTAGATTTACCCAATTTTTATTTAAAAATTGACATACCATAAATTATGGTTGAATGATTGTTAATTAATAATACACAACAAATAATACAAGTAACATTTAGAAGGGACACTGATTAATTATATTTTTTAATATATTATTGAATGGAGCTATTGCTTTAAACTATCTATTGTGTTTAACTGGCACGCTTATCCCATCATCTCAATCTGTTTTCGTTATCACTCTTTCTCCAGCTGATTGTGAACCTGAATAAATACAGATGTGAAAAAGTGGTCTAATCATTTTAGTACCACATTTATAAGTTTAAATTTTGGTTTCTGGACACCACTGCTTTCAAAATCAATTGAAATATAACCTTCCCTAAAACTGATTAAATCCTAAAATAACTATTTTACCAAGGCTGTATTTGTTCCTATAACATTTAATAATTTATGCATTAACTGCAAACAATTCGAGATTTAAACTAAAAAAAGATGAAAAATATTTTTAACTCTACACCATCACCACCAAACCAAGGAGCAGTTCAGTTAGTCCACAAAATTAATTTTAACCGCAAATATACTTGACATTCGCAATATGAACAATTCCCCAGTAAACTTTTTTTAAAGTTTATTGTAATGAACAGAAAAATGGTGTGAATTTTAAACCTGTCATGTTTCTATGTAAACATATATAAACGCATGTTCAATTCATTTACGAAAGGTCAAGTCATATTTGTGAATGAAAAAAATTAAATATTCAAATGCACTACGAATGAAGGGTGAAAAAGAACAAGTGCTGTGAGCAATCAATATAAAGTAATAGCTATTATAATTCCTGGAAAGTTAACATACCATTATATCTGACATTGAATCATAGTAATCAAAGTGGGTGTGAATATCGTGGACTGTCCCGTCAATCAAGGTGATGCTGGATTCCAGAGCAGCCAAAGATCGAGGTACTACATCGCTAAGATCTAAAAACAGATATAAACCCAAACTGTAAAATATAATGAAAAAAATAACACAAAATGACAATAGACAAATACAAAAAAACAAGTTACTTTAGAGACAATAATAAAAGGTCATCTAGAGAGTACAATACTTTTTAAAAATAAGTAAATAAACGGGAATAAAAAGTGGAATAAACCTCAACATATAAAAACATTTTATAATTATCTGAAAGAGGGTTTCCCAAACTGTGTTCCGTGGAACACCCGATGAACCTGAATAGGTGTTCCGTGACAAATCGGAAAAGTTTTATACGCTCGTAACACATTTAAAAATCTTCTATATCGTAATTTTTTTTCCTTGTATACAACAGGTCGTTTGAACCCAATTACTGTATACAATTTATTTTTTAATTATTATATTGATTCTCATGACATGTAATAGGTAGCTAGTCTATCACCGTTTTATTGTCACGTAAATTCTACATCAGACCAAAGACAGTGTGACAATCACACTGCCATCGCCGGGAATGGAACCCGGGACCTTCAGTATGGAAGTCAGAGCTCTTACCACACTGCCATGAAAGTCGTCGTGAATATTGAAAAGTGAGTGATGATAAATCTCCACTGATGTTTATGACGTCAAGTATCTGGGTACAGGAAAGGATCATATTTTCACACAAAATGCACATGAAAGAGATGGGCTGACAAGCCTGGTCAGTTAAATGACAATTCCCAAGGTTGACAGAACGGTTAGCTATAAATAAATATTGTTCATAAACCTGATAAAAAAAACAGCTATAAAATAATTGTTAAATATTCAGTAAATCAGTGTAAAAATTCTAAAGGGAAGTCTGCGTAAAGTATCATAAGAAAGGTCATGTTTTTTTTTTAAGTTATACTTCTTTTGGTGCGTTTAATAGAGGGTAAAATTGAGAGCTGCGAGAGGACAAGAAGTTTACACCCTGTTACGCAAGTGTAAAGTTCTTGTCCTCTGTCATATGGCAAAACAATTTTAAGTAGATTTCAGTGTGTGCATTTCATAAAAGGCAGTTGTCACAACACTTATCAATAGAGTTAATTTTGTTATTGCCAAAAATTTTCCCATTAGGATTTATCTTGACATTTTTTGCCAGTATATAGGTGATTGTATAACATCATATAATCTATTATGATAAAATAAGCTAAAATCATACCAGAATTAGGATCGGAGAGGTTCTCAATGTAATCCTCCAATTCTTCCTGCGGAGGAATGTTCACAGCTTCTTCATTGTCATTTGATAGTAATATTTCATCTTCCTCTTGAAAAGCATCAGCATCAAATAGGCTCTCCGATGGTTCAGTATCTTCAATTATTGTTAAGAGATGATTTTGAGACGGTAATCTGCGTTTTGAAGAATTAGTAGACTCATCAGTTTTGTCATTGTTAGATCTCTTTAATGATGTCGTGGAGTTTGCTGGGTGAGGGGATGAAGTTGGCTCTCCATCAGGTGGATTCAATAAAAATTCCGAGGCAGTCGATGTTGTTGGAATAACTAAATTAGTTGAGCTTGCATCTGTTGAGTTAATTGTAAAGGAAGATGTCGATGTTCCGGGAAGACAAAAGTCCTCGGATGTGTCTAGCACTTGCAAGCTAGTCAATAAAGCATCAGCTCCTGATAAAATACTTGGTTTGATTTCAGGATCCAACAATAGGTCATCACAGTCAACAGTTTCCAGTTTAATTGGATAAGACTCCATTTCACTTTCGGCATCTCCTGCAAATAAATTTAGACCAAACAGGTTTCCATAATTATTTAGATCAGGAATATTAGCTGACATCGATACATCGTTTGCGCTGGATGTTGATTGTATCTGTGGAGTGGTCTGACTGGGTTGTGGATCGGTGAGATAGTTTTCAGTACTTGTAGAAGCCTGTGAAAATGTTGGGTTTGGCTCTGTGTTAAAAGTATGATAAACTTTTGGGCTAGTTGTTGGTATATTCACATCAATATCAATGCAAATAATATTTTCTGCAGAAGTAATAGTTGCCGATGGAGATATTCTTGAAGATACAGTCGGTGTTGGAATAACAGGTGCTGGAATAACGGTGGCTGGAATTATTTTGGGCTCAGGGTCTACGTCTAATGGGTCACGCTCAAACACTATTTGCTTAGTTAGTAAATTTTTCTCCATTTGCCGAAGCTTCTCACGCTTCTTCTTCTCTTCTTCGGGTGTTATTTCCAAATCCTTTTGAGTTTGAGTGAAACCTTTTGATTTATGAGATTTCACCACGGAAGACCGTGAAACATTTATAGGTTCAGCTGCATATGAAGACTCAGGTTTATACCCTGACTTAACTATTGAACCATCCTCATTTCCATTCCGCCTAATGGCTTGGCTAATCACTGATACACTTTTAGCGATGGAAGACTTGATTGTAGACGGTTTAGGAGGAATAATGGACAAAGTTTTTTTGGGATTAGGCGAAGATTGGTTGGAATTAGACTTCCTGTTATTGAATGGAAGGTTAGTAATGAGATGCATAATGGCCTGTTCCAGCTTCACGGGATCCTCCACTGTTGCTTCGCCATTCTGGAAATTAAAAATAAAACATTTATTTTAAAAACCTAAATATTGCTAAACAACTGAAAGGTCAACTAGACCAGGGATGGCAAACCTTTTTCGCCATTGGGTCAAATTTATAAAAAAAATCGCATCGCTCAGCAAAGTGAACCAACCTTTTTTAACTTATAACCCAACCAACCTAAAATATACTCATAATAAAGTGGTGTTAACTAAGTTATTTGTGCTTATTTATACTTATTGAATATGTCACCTCAAAGTTTAAAACATATAGAAGATTCTTTCTTCACAAAATTAACCTTTTTTTTTTTTTTAGGGTCACAATAACATGATCCGCGGGAGAAATCATCTGACTCGCTTTGTAATGGTACATCATTACGATTTCTTCGGCCACTGAATTCGCCCCAATTCTCCCCAGTTAAGTACCTCTTCGAAATTTATTTCCAACTTCTCCTGTTTGCGCCCTGTGAGCCACCGCCGCCTTCCCTATTGGTATCACTGCTTTTTCGGTACTCTATGCTTCGAGGCAGAAGCCCGCCACTTCCCTCTAGTCAGCCGTAGCGGGTAGGCCGCCATCTTGTGTTTTTTCGCCAGTGTCCAGTTACCACCACGATGTAGGAGAAACGTTAATCCGTTTGCATCCGGCTGGACCAGCAATGGTTCAGCCTTTCTCCCATCATATCAGGTAGAATACTAATAATAATATCCATATCGAAGACCGCACATTGGTTCCACATGTGCGTCATGTGTCCGCGTGTCTGCGATTGATTCCCTCCGCCACGGTCCGAGCCATCCTCTGCTCCCGAAATTGCCGCCCACGTGTTGTCGCACATCAGGCCCCGACAACGTGGTTGACCTCACCACCATGCGGAACTGCGAGGACCACTTCACGCCGCTTCAGACAGCACCTCAGGTTAGGGAACCTCGTGTCTGCCAGGTGAAGCCCTAAATATTGATTTGCTGACCCACCATCTTCTGGTCAGCGTCGCTGATAACGTCTACGGACGACGTGGCCGGTCGATGTCCTGACGAGCACGCCATCGAGGAATCACCTCAAACAGCCTCTTCATTATTTCATCATGTGCCTTTTTATTATGTATTCGTACGACATCCCTAGCCTCTGGATTATTGTTATAATGTTAACTAGATAATAAACCTTAATGTATCCCATGTAACTGTCTTTATATTTACACCCGTCCCTGAATCGAATAATATACCGAAAAGAATCTCACGATTACCACCCTGAAGATAAAAACCATGCTCTCTGTGCTAACCGAGGAGGTACGTTTCAGCTTGAACTTTTAGAAATGATTCATCTTGGTGAACGATGACTCCCAAAAAAAGAGCAACAGCTCAATGACTCGCCGTTCGAATCGAAAGTCGTGAATTCTGATTTTCAAGAATGAGCTAAAGAAAGAAAAAAAACATCAACAGAGATGTTGGCGACGTTTTTTTTTTAAACTCATCAGCGACTTCAGATAATATCTCCCGTGGATAACGTAATTTCTTCCGCGGGTCATCGCGTGACCCGCGGGTCCGTCATTTGCCATCCCTGGTCTAGACCAGCGATACTCAACCTGTGGCCTGCCAAGCTACTATGTGACACATATATTATCAGGAATGTGATTGAACATTACAAATTTTAAATATCTTGATATACACGCAATCATCGCTCGCTGCCAACTGAGTTCTGCGGCAAATTTAAGTATTATACTCTTAGGGTTTCAACCAGTACTGTTTTTTCTTATATATATATTACATACTTAGCAAATGTATGTATGTGGCCTAAAGATAAAAAATGTTTGAGTATCTCTAATCTAGGGACACAGTCATGGGCTCCTGTTTCAGTGGATTTGAGTTCAAGTCTGGACACAATCTGATTCCTTCTTCAAAATAATGAGCATATTGGGATTGCATTTTCAGCTCATATTGGGATTGTATAAATAAATCTATTACCATTAACTTAAATCCTTAAGCTTAGTCTCTTTATTTTAATACACGACAGTCCTGTTTAACTGAATTTGATGGGACGGATGAGACTGATAGTTAATAATACGGAGTCACAGCCCACGGGAAAGCTATGCCTACAATAGCAAGGTACATTACTGTAGACCTATTACAAACAAATGCATCGCAACACTCAGATATTTCAGAAAAGTACTGTAGAATTTTGATTATTTGGTTGATCTGGAAATTTCAGCTAAACGGGACTGTAGTGTAATAATGTACAAATCCTAATTCTATGATTGACCCTTTTATTTTAAAAGTGCAAAATATTAATTATTAATACTCACACTTCCGTATGGAAAATTATCATCAACGTTGTTGAATATAACAGAGTATTTGTCTTTCATATTTTCAATGAGAACTTTTCCTCTTTCTTCTGGAATATGTGTATTCATACAAACAAAGCTCTGGACTGCATTGTCGGAATTAATTTCAAGGTATCCCGTAGTTCGAAGGTAAATAAATTCACCAGTCCTCGACATGAGTCTATAGCATGACTCGCCGAATTGCTTACTTCTGTCATACACTGTGAAAAACAGATAAGAAACATATAACAACACAAATTTTAAATAATTAAAATTCCAAAAGAAAATAACCGTGAAAGAAATAAATAAACACCGCAATGCTATTCAAAAAATGTATAAACATTAAATTATATTCATGTAACATTCGCAACATCATTTATAACGCAACGCATGACACACATATGACAGCATATGTCGCAAAATTTATTTTACAGAACATCCTTCTGATAAGACTTCCTTCAAATAAGACTGGCTAAGTTAAGCAGAAAGTTATTTGATTAATAAGTTAACATAGTTCTATATAGCAAAACAACGGGGCTGTAAATCAAATCCTAACTAATAGGAACATAATTTCCTATTATATATCCATGAAAGACATGTATAGGCATAAAAGGGCTGATCTGAGTTATAGAAAGAACTATGTTTTGATTAGAACTCATGTATTGAACATTCTATGTCAATATCTCCATAATAATAAAAAATTTGCTCATCGATTGAAATAATTACAGGGCACAGAATAAGGTTTTTATAAAAATCCGAGATATATCACAATCAAACACATAATTATATCTCTTTCTCGCTACTTATATATTCGCTACCACGAGAAAAACGTGTTAATTTATGTTCTGTTTGCGATCAGAATTCAAATATTATGTCAGTTGGTTTGGACTAATGCCATAAGTGGATATTTTGCTTGACGGTTTCTCGAAAATTGTAAACCAATGATTTTGTCCAATTAGAATAAAAATATAATCATTTTTGACTCCAACTGTAGTCTATTTATTGCTCATAAATATTCCAAAATTTTCCAATTTTAAATTTCTCATATTTAAATATGTAATGATTACACAGCAACATAATATGCAGTTTTTTTTTAAACAGAGTAGAGAAAAGGTTTAAGGTAAATGAATACCCATTCCTACAGTACAATATTTATGAGTCTCTATTACCCCATAAAAAATATTAACCGTTTGAGCCCTATTTTTTTTTTTCTCTAAATGAGTTCAATTTGTTGATACTGGAAATTTATAAAAGTGGGAAAGTAAGAAATACACCACAACTTGGTAAAGAAACAAGATTATTGAAAGTTATTTTTCTATTTATAAATTGAAGATCTTTGTGGCAGACTGGCAACAGCTGTGACTGCCACACCGAAGGTCCTGGGGTTGATTCCCGGCGATGACAATGTGATTCTCACACTGTCTTGGACAGTAAAATGGCGATAGATTAGCTACCGATCACATGTCATAATCAATATAATAGCTCATTTTAGGTTATGTTTTAAAATATTGATATATTGACTTTCAGAGCTGTAACGGTTAAATTTGAATTGCAAACACCCATAATAAATAAACCATTCATGAGAGAAGCATCTGTATGCAGCTTTGTTTATCTTCTGAATGGATTTTTTATCACAAAGTACATTGATACAATTTCTCAGATTTTGAAGAATTCAAATATATAAGCAGAGATTACAGCAGAGATTTGGAGGAAACAGAGATAATAGAAGCTTTAGCCATACTTATTTTAAAATTTGAAAATTCATTACCTATATAAAAATTACTACCCCTAATAAAAATCTGGGAACATGACGATGTTGAACATTGTAACAGTGAAAATTTTGATTAGTAAACAAATTGGTATTAGACAATCATAATATTTAAAGCAAGCCTTAGCGCCACTGAATTTATAAAACTGAACTATTTAAATATCTGCAAAACAGAGAAAAATAATAATAAGAATTTAAATACTGACTTTGACGGAGAGCGATGATGACAAATCGGACATCTTCTTTGTGCATGAAAGTGAATGCGGAGACTCCAGATATCTCTGATGTTAAGTATCCCGCTACGACAGAAATCCTCTGATCACACTCTACAATCCGTCCATCGATGAGATGTCTTGTGCGGTACTCCTGCCTGCTGGCCTCTATAAGCCTCTGGGAGAGGTATGTTTGTTTCACGATGTGTATCATGCCAATGAAAACCTAAACAAATAAAATAACCTCATTATCTATTAATGATATAACTTCAATTTTAATTTACAACCATAGTTAATATTTGTTATCTTCAAAGATAATAAGTCTTGGTGTCGAGAATGTACGAGGTATGCAAGTCAAACCGGGTGGTGGTCTAGGGGATAGAACGCTTGGCTCCTGATCCAGGGGACATGGGTTCAAGCCTGGACACGACCAGATTCCTTCTTCATAATAATGAGCTATTTTCTGCTCACATTGAAGATTGTAAAATAAATTCTAATATCATTGATGTAAATCCTTGATATTAGTCTTTTTATAGAAAAAAAAAAAAAAAAAGATTTAATGATGAATGTCGGAAAGTCAAAGGTGATGGTTTTCGAAAGGGAAGAGCAAATGACAGTTTGAATTATAGTTTTAATGAAGAGAACTAGGAACAGATTAAGAAATTTGTGTATTTAGGTAGCATGTTCACAGCAGATGGCCGAATGGATAGTGGCGTCGAAAGAAGGGTTGGTGCGGGTAACAAAGTGAATGGAGCTTTAAAAATAGTTATTGGAAACAAGAATTTATCAATGAAAGCGAAAACGGCCGTTCAGAATGGAGTTCTGGTCCCAACCCTAATGTATGGAAGCGAAGCATGGAACTGGCAGAAGAAGGATGAGAGCAGAATAAGTGCGGTAGAGATGAGGTCCCTAAGACGTATGTGTGGTAGAACGATATATGATAGAATCTCAAATGCTGATATAAGAAAGGAATGTAGAGCGGAAGAAGGTATTATGAACAAAATTATGAAAGGATCGCTGCGTTGGCTCGGACATATGGAACGCATGGATGGAGAAAGAATGGTTAAGAAAGTATACGTTAATGATGTAAATGGGGTACGAAGTCGAGGCAGACAGAGGAAAACATGGCTTGACCAAATTAATCAAATTTTAAAGGTTGGTCATGTTAGAAGTCGGAGAAATTGACGTGCGTGTATGACTCGTTGTATGAATGTGGAGGAATCTAGAGAGGTTTGCCAGGATAGAGTAGTGTAGCGGTCCATTCTCTCTGCCTACCCCTGCGGAGAAACGGCGTGATGATTTGTTTGTTCAAAGATAATAAGTTATTATATAAAAGGTTATTCAAGATACTTTTTGGTATTTAAAAAGTTTAAATATGCATCAATTCATTCGGTGCAGGAAGGGTATTATTACCTTCAACGCCGACTGGTGGTTAATAGCGATAAACATATTTTTACCTTTGACATGGCAGGACATTTTCGAATTAGAGCGCGGGAACGTATGGAATATTCCTTTTAAACATCACTGAATCATCATTCTATTGACTAACTATTTGACTATTTTTGCAATTTGAAAAAAAAAGTTATAATTAAAAATATGTATATTATCGAAAACAAATGCAGAAATCCGTTAGCATTTTTCAACTGTTACATTTCGAGTGCTTTATTTATTATCAAAGGCTTTATCTTAATGTATTATTATTTCAGCTAGTACAGGTTTCAGAGACAAACTCTTGGAAAACATTTTTTTTTAAGTTAATTGTAATTTCAAAATGTGTTTTTTTTTCGAATATTTTGCGTAGTTTAAAATAAAATTATCAACTTTTTTGTGACCACACTGCTGCATTTGCATTTGGTGAATTTGATATTGAAAATATGTTAAATACTTTTAAAATTGTGACATTTTAGGCAAATTAACATTTTTTTATGCGAAATATGTATTCAGCTCGCAATAGGGCGCAAGCGGGTAGTTGACCCCCCCGGGAATGAGTTCAGTTGTGCATGTGCAGACAATCAGAGTTTTTTTTATTCTTTTACCGCCAGTGCACAATGCATTATGTTTTTTTTTAATATACGAGTATATTATCATTTAATAGAATTTGTTGTAACTATATGAGTCAAAAATTAAATGCATTCAAAGAGATTTAGAAAGATATAGTTCAAAAGCAACAAGTAAGTGGATAAAAAGAGATTAGGAATGAATGTGTCATTATTATACCACATCATTTCCGCTGGGTGAAATAGCTTCATCTCCCCTGGCTCGGTGTCTCCTGACAATTTGACCAGTTCCGACGCCGCTGGAATTAGCATTATCAGCAAACCTCAATGAACCGTTGATACGACAGACTTCGTATTGGGGAGACTCACAACGCTGGACAGCTCGTGCCAGTCTGTAAAGAAGAAAGAAAAAATTAAGATTGGTGAAAAGGATTGAAGGAATCCACTGAAAAGGTCAAATTGTATTCTGGATTAAAGATTAGTCTATCGTAACATATAGACATCACATTGATGTTATAAATTGCATTCATCTTCTATTAAATCTATACAGGCCATTGTGGTATTGTAAATGGTGTTTTTTTAGAGGTACACAAATTCAAAATGAAAAAAAAAATAACACATTAAAATAATTTTATTGTCTATGATATTTAATGTCTAAAATAATTTTAATATTAAAATATGATTTCGAGCATATGAGCGCCACGGCTAGTTCGATTGAAGCGCAATTGTGAAGTCCAATTTTGACAACTTTATCGTGCAACTGTGGCCGTATATCTGCAATAACACGGCGAATGTTGACTTCCTAATGGTCCAACGTCTCTGGTTTATCAGCATAGACTAGTGACTTCACATACCCCCAAACCCAAAAGAAAGTAATCTAATGGTGTGAAGAAGAAGTCAGTAATCATGGTTCTGTAGCGCTCTCCATTGACCGAAAACTTCTGGTCGGCATCGTTTTTAAAAAAATATGGGCTAATGATTCCGCCTGCCCATAAAGCATACCAAACAGTGACTTTTAATGGATGTAAGGGCGTCTCGACAAAGGCTTCTGGGTTTTCTCCACTCCAAATTCGGCAATTCTGCTTATTGAAATAGCCATTTAACCAAAAATGTGCCTCAACGGTGAACAAAATTTTGCATTGAAAAATAGGATCAAGCTAAATATTGTTTTCGACCCATTCACCGAACCTACGACGCACATAATGGTCACGCGGTTTTAACTATTGCATAAGCTGGATCTTGTAAGCTTTTAAGCCAAGATCTTTCCGCAGAATCTTCCACAAAGTGGATGGGCACAGCTCCAATTGCTGTGCACGATGGCGAATCGACTCATTCGGATTCTCCTCAACACTACGCTCCACAGCAGCAATAACGACTTCTGTGTGCACTGTTTGTCATCTTTGTGGACGGGTATTATCCACTAGAGTGTACGTGGTGCGAAAATGATCCATGGTCTTCCGAATAACTTGCTCGGATGGACGATTATGTCGACCGTAAAATGGACGTAGTGCACGATAAGTTTGGCGAACCGAACCATTTTCAAAATAAATATGCACAATTTGAAAGCGCTGTTCTGACGTCAGTCTATTTATGGTGAAATGGCAAAACGTACTGACTACAAATCAACTGACAACCGTCAAATTGACAGTTTGTAGAAACAATGTTGCCAGTTTAAAAACCAAACCTCTATAAAAAAAAACTATATATATATATTTTATTTCTTACCTGACTTGAAAGTATCTTGGCTTTTCATTTGAGGTAAATTGTTTAGGATCCATATCATTAATCAGCAGTTGACCATTTGGACCAATAGGAGTTACGTGGGGCATTAAATTAGTCTTCATTTTCTCTACATCTTCGGGGTGAGTTAGGCTTAGGATGTTTGATCCTAGTAAATCAGTCTGGAAGGAAAATAATAATAATAATATAGAAATATGGTGAATTAACCGCATACGGTCACTCTTACAATTGTTTTAGTGAAGTGTTTCCAAAAATATGTCATGCTAAGAGCATGGTCTAAAATCATTGGTATAAGAGGTTACCTTGTAGTATCCGAGATATTGTTCCACATTGTCTGAGATGACGATGATGATTCCACGACATGTGGTGGTGATGAGGCAACCTCCCATCATATCGATAAAGGCCTCGGCCAGCTTTGGTTTCAGTTGCATGCGGCAAGGTGTCATGGAGTGACCGAAAACTGAAATAAAGGGACAAATTGACTTAATAAAAAAAGTTTATAAAATCCTGTGTAACAAAAAAAATAATGGACATTGAAGAGACCATGTACCATATATCTTATAAATGGGGTTCTATAATATAAGTGTTGCTAAGTACCTAAAATCTAAATTAAATGGAACATTGAGATATCATTTGTTTTGACTTATTACTAGGGCTCGGATTTATATTCGCCAAATTATTTTTTTTTAAATGTGCCAAATATTATTTTATATTCTCTTTATGCTTAGTTTTAACTAGGAAAAACAAGATCTTGTGCGTGATAAACTATTTATTAAATTATTAATTGATTCCTGAGATGGTTTGGACATATGATACGAATGGACGAGAAAAGAATGGTTAAAATGCTGTATACAAGCAGTGTGAGTGGAAAGAGAAGAAAGTGTTGATAAGAAGATAAATAACATACCGTGCTCCTTTCTCAGATCGTGGGCAGTAAGTCGAAGCACACCTGTCTTGTCAATCTTCCTCGATGACTCTGCAACCAGTGGGACCAAGGTTGCCAGCTCGTTGATGGAGCTGTTAAGCTTGTCTCTTCTTTGCTTTTCCGCTTTGTTGCGAGCGTCCCGGGGATTTTCCCTGAAATAATGAAAAACAAAACAGATAAATATAAATTATATATGTTTTTTTCTTCTTCAGCCTATTCCCGTCCACTCCTGAACGAGAATGACTGAATACCTCCTCCATTTGCTTCCACGCCACTCTGTTTCTTGCAGACTGTATCCAGGTTATGCCGATATGTCAATTCAGGTCATCCTTCCACTGTAGTTGCGGTCACCCTACACATCTCTTTGCGGTGCATGGTCTCCAAGTCAGCAGTATTTTTGTCCATTTTTCGTCCGAACTTTTTGCTACTTGACTTAACTGACATTTTAGAGTCGCTGCGCGATGGATGATGTCAGTGACCTTTGTTTTTTCTCTCACCGTATCGTTTCTGACTCTGTCTCTAAGGCTTACCAAATATGGCTCTTTCCATTACTCTTTGGTCACTTGAAGTTTTTCGGCACTTTGTTAGGACAATGTTACAGATTCGAAGCCATAAGTGGAAACCGTCAATAGACATCACTTATTTAATTCCCAAATATTAAATATCTCAAACAAAATCTATGATTTAAATTGTAGGCTTAAGGGGGTATTCTGGTCTAGGATTCTGAAAAAGTCCGTTTTTTTCTTGCATATAAAATATTTTAAAGAGGAAATTTAAAAATTTGAAAAATTTACAGAGTTATAGCTATTTTAGTGATGCAGCAACTAAACCCGTCACGCCGGAGCAATGCCTTCAAGGAAGCTAGAACTGGTTGTAAAATTAGAACGAGCTTCCGAAAATATATATTTTGAAGTAGAAGAAGGCCCGGGAGGTACGGAGTAAAATGTAGCCAGCAGACTTAACAAAGCAAGGGGAGCTTTCGCTATGGTTCGCCCTGCATGGCGTTCCAGTATCATTTCGAGAAAGCTCAAGCTCCAAATATTCAGCAGTAGCGTTAAAAACGTACTGCTGTACGGATGTGAGACTTGGAAATCTACCGCGGACGTTATTGCTAAACTCCAGGGGGTTATAAATAGGTGCTTTCGCTCAATATTCAAAATCTATTGGCCCCAAACAGTGTCAAATGCCGTTCTCTGACCATGGCAGGCAAAAAGCCAATTAGAGAACAAGTCGCTAGACGCAAATGGCAGTGGATCGGTCACACTCTGAGACGGAACCCAGCCTGCATCGCTGAGGGCGCCCTAGACTGTTCCCCTGTGGGGGGAAAGAGGAAGCGAGGCAGACCTAGAGCCACCTAGAGCCACCTAGAGCCACCTAGAGCCACCTAGAGAAGAGCCCTGCAGGACGAGGTTAAGGCAGCAAGCCTCACTTGGGATGATGTTAGGCATCAGGCATTCGATAGAGTCGGGTGGAGAAGATTCCTTGAGGCCCTATGCACAACGGAGGTGTGACACAGGACAAAAATAAGAGGAAGAAGAAGTAACACTCTATGAATCAGGAATCCCCCGATTAACAAAATGTAAAATAATGTACCATTATATGACTTACTGCTGCGGCTGCCTGAAACTTGCTCAAGTCTTTGAACGCGTTTTTCTCGAAACTACTTTTGTCGACCTACTCGACATGATATCTCAAGTTCTACTTGAACGATTTATTTGAAGTCTGGTGGAAATCTTCTTTGCATATCCCTTTATACCCAGGAGCATGGATTTTAGAAAGAATAACATCTAATAATATTGACAAAAAGCTTTATTATTAGTTTTATCAAAAACATAAATTTTTATGAATTAAAACACTGTTTTTGGACTTTTGAGTTGAGTTTTCTCGACATGTTTCGAAGGTTTTACACTTTCATCGTCGTGAGAACGATACAAATAATTTTGATTAGTTTACATCGTACTTCCGATGATGAAGGTGTAAAGCCTTTAACACATGTCGAGAAAAATAAACTCAAATGTGGAAAAAACAGGGTTTTAATTTTAAAAAAATCGTCATTATGGAATTTCAGTGGTAATGCCAAAAGTTTATTAAAAAAAAAAACATTGATAATATAATATAATCGTTTTGTTTTGATACTTAATCATACGAAAGTAGGTGGTAAAATCAAGAGGAAAAAAAAGGTGAGAAGAAATAAAAAGCCGGTCTTTAACCTGTCCGGTGATATTGTAGTACAGGTACTATTGCGCCTACAAAAATATTTATTTATTTACGATACTGACATCTATGAACCATTTGTCACAAATTTTCGAAGTTATTAGTAATGTAACTATTAGTAACGTTATTATTATTATAAAATGGCATGGAACGCATGGAACTGGCAAAAGAAGGATGAAAGTAGAATAAATGCAGTAGACATGAGATCTCTAAGACGAATTGTGTGGCAAATCTGTATATGATAGAGTGACAAATGCAAGTATAAGAAGTGAATGTGGTGCGAATGAAAGTGTTATGAACAAAATAAGGAAAGGGTCATTAAGATGGTTTGGACACATGGAAAGAATGAGAGAAGACAGAATGGTAAAGAAGGTATATGTAAACGGCGTGAACGGAGCTAGAAATAGAGGAAGGCCGAGGAAAACGTGGCACGATCAAATCAATCAAATATTGAATGTCGGTCACGTGAGGAGTCGGAGAAGTGCATGACAGATGTATGAATGTAGAGGAATCGAGAGAAGTATGTCAGGACAGAACAGTGTGGCGTTCCATTCTTTCTGCCTACCCCTCCGGAGAGACGGCGTGATGGTAAGTTTAGTTAGGTTTTTTTTTATATAAAATGTAACTATGTAAAATTCACATTTTAAATATTTCGTGACGTCATCACTCTCATGTAAATTGCCAACCTTTTAATGACATGCTGCGATTTATTTGTAATTTAACAGTAAAAATAATGTTCCATAATTTGATGTAAAAAGAAAAATTAGATTTTGTACTTCTCATTTATCATCCTCATTGTGTTAAATAAATTAATGATCTAATCTGACAGACCGATGGCTTTATTAAAAAAATAAAATAAAAATAACCTCTAAATCGCTTATTATTGATTTTTGTAGTTGTTTCTGAGTAAAGATGTATTATAATTTCGTATTCTATTATTTGGCACTGAATTATTTTTATTATGAGTTCAAAAAATATCACTACCGGACAGGTAAAAGCAGTGGTCTCCAAATCACGTTTCTTAAATTTACCGCGGCCCACTGGCGGGGAGGGGGGGGGGACACATTGAATGTATTTTTTTTTTAGTTTATAACAACATATTTTTACAATATATAATAATAAAATTTGCAACTGTGGTACATAAGTTATAGTGACAAATAATAGTAGGAAAAAAAAGTGGGGAAAATGAAGAATGCATATGGTAGTGTGGTGTTGTTTAACTTCGAAGGTATTTTCGGAAGGTCGGTGGTAACTTAGCGTGAAGGATTTTTTTTATCAGAATAACTATTTTAAGCTATAATTAAGTTTTATTGGGTATGCTCGATTTTTCAAATTAATTTTGATTTTTAATCAGGCCCTTGCGCGGCCCAGTACCACTTGGTCAACGGCCCGGGGGTTGGGGACCACTGGTCTAGAGCAGCGACACTCAACTTGCGGCCCGCCAAGCTATTAAGTGCGACCCTCGACACATTTATTATCGGAAACGTGATTTTAAACAATCTGGCATTCTAAGTTTAAAATATTTTGAAATGCGCGCAAACAATCATCCCTCGGCACTTACATTAACTGACGTTGGGGGTACATACGGAGAGGATGGAACGCTTGGCTCCTAACTTGCGTTCTAGCTAGACTTGACCAAATTCCTTCTTCATAATAATTATATTATTTATTTTGTGCTCACACTGGATAATACATACAATTAATACAAATTGAAAATATAAGAAGTGAATGCGGTGCGAATGATGGTGTCATGAACAAAATAATGAAAGGATCATTAAGATGGTTTGGACATATGTAAAGAATGAATGAAGAAAGAATGCTAAAAAAATTATATGTTAACGATGTAAATGGAACCAGAAACTAAGGCATTTAGATGTAAATGGAACCAGGAACCAGACCGAGGAAAACGTGGCACGATCAAATAAATCAAATATTAAATGTCGGCCATGTGAAGAGTCAGAGAAATCGACGCGCGTGCACGACACGATGTATAAATGTTGAGGAAGCGAGAGAAATATGTCAGGAAAGAAAAGTGTGGCAGTCCATTCTTTCTGCCTACCCCTTCGGGGAGACGGAGTGATGGTTAGTTAGTTAGTTAGTTAGTTAGTTAGTTAGTTAATACAAATCCTTGGTCTTAGTCCTTTAGTTATTATTAAAAAAAAATTAACCGGCGATAATCGTAGATAATCGCACGTCCTTTTTCGCGTCGAATCTGAGTAGCAATATATAATCGCTTGGTAAGGGTTAAAAATAAATAAACCACTTAAATATATAAAAATAAGTATTTTGTTATTTAAATATCGTATTCCCATGAAAATATTCAGGTAAATTTTGCACGCAGAAATGTTATTTCTAGTATAGGGTAATATGTATGAGTACTTGTTATACTAAGATAAAGTGGGCACTGAATAAGTAAATGTTTCTGTAGTAAAAATGTTAAGTAGTCACTCAGCAGGTTCTCGGAAAAGATCGGAGGCAGAATAATTTTATGTATCGTGGGTTCAATACTAGAACTAGACAAGTCGAATTTTGGTGGTTTTGAGTTATTTATGCCAAATGATTGTGTTGCTCAGGGAGTACTGAATGCTCTAATTGGTTATCTCAAATATTCTACCATTATTAAATTAAAGACAAATTTCAAAAGTAGGCAAAAGGAAAAATCATACTACGTTTAGTGCTAGAACTAGACAGAAAATGAATGATAGAAAATGTTAAAAAACACATTCAGTCTTTTCCAGTTGTGGCGTCACACTACACCAGATCTGATACCGAACGAAAGTATCTATCCCCAGATTTAAATATAAGAATGTTGTATCGATCTTGTATCAAAGATTGTGAAGAAAATCAAATACCGTGTGTTAAGATTCTGCTTATAGAAATATCTTCTGCAATAATTTCAATCTGGGATTCCATCAACAGAAAAAGGATAAATACAAAATTTGCATGGCTGTTGAAGACGGGGTAATAGTGGATAATTACAAAGAGCATGTAGACATAAAGAACGCAGCAAGAAGAGTTAAAAAAGAAGACAAAGTAATAGCCGAGCGATTAGTTCAATTTATATTAGAGACATTCACTATGTAACAATTTCTATACATTTTTATATAAGAGTTTTATTTAAACACTTTTGTAGGCTTGTCAATGAGTTTTATTGAGCTAGTGAATTGTATAGCATCACCAAAATCGCGATAGCTTTGAATAAAGATTAATAAGTAACATTTACATAGTGTTTAAATAAAACTTTCATAAGTATAAAAATAATATACCTAATTAAAACTTTTTTTAAATTATAATTTTAAAATTATATACTTAGTATAATAATTCAAGCAATAGTGTCAAAATGTTGGTTCCAAGTCATAGATAACTAATTATTACACGTACATATCCTGATATACCCCGCAACAATGGTTAGTGCTAAAACTAGATATCTCACTATTTTAATTGTTAAAAAATAATGAAGCCATTTTTGGTCAAGTTTATACATTTAGTGGCTTCCTTGAACTCTAAGCTATGTTTTTCAACAATAAACTACGTGTTAATTACTATCCTTCTGAAAGTAATGTCATGATTTGTGTAGCCAAAAACTTGAATTGCCATTATCTCAAAACTATGTATTTAGAGTTATCTAGTTCTAGTATTGAACCCACGATATCGTCCCGTAAATATAATACTGATTTTTCCCGGATATATAACTCGGTACACGAGTTCAGTTCAAATATCGATTTTGAACTTATCTCAAGAAATAAAACATATTTTTGAATATTGTTATATATAGGTCTAACAAAAACGCGGCTAAAATATGTTTTGGGGAAACTAAATACGAATCCAACCAAAAGTTTAGTTTTTTTTTATGTATATGTATGCTATATACAGTACATACAGTAAAATAAGTTGCAATAACGTCTTCACTGTTTTTTTTATTCATATCACATGATGAAATATTTAGGATGTTTTTATCAAATTTTCAAAATATAATAGTCCACAGGGACCCAGACCCGGTGTTGCAGCGGGAACTTGGCGGCATAGGACCAATCAAGAGATCCGTACGATGACCCAGTAGCCCCTTATAACGAGCACCGTGAGAGCCGGTCGCCTAGCGTGGATTGGACACGTATGCCGAGCCGAAGGGACCAGAGCAATCAAGACCCTGTACGCGTCTAGACCGACTGTAGACCTCTAGGAAGGCCTAGACAGCGCCTAATGGACAATGTTCTGACTGACCTGGCTAGATTGGGCGAATCGGACTGCTGGGAGCAAAAGGCGCAGGATCGAGGAGCTTGGCGAAAAATCATCAAAGAGGCTAAAACTCTTCAAGAGTTGTATGGTCATAGGAAGTAAGTAAGTAAATAGTCCACAAATGAGTCGCGTACTGCGATAAGGATACATACGTGGATAACCAACAATTGAGCATAAGATGCCAACCACTAGTTTCGAATTGAAATAGTGACCAACTTTATCCCTGCTCAAGTCGTTTAGAAAGTATCGTCTTATTTAAAAAAAAAAAAAAAAAAACGCCAACGCCGTCGAAATCGCTAAACATCACAGAAGAAAACGATAATTTCTTCAAACTAAGAAACATTTGTAATTTGAGATTTTTTTTAATTCTTTCGTATCGTCGATGTTAGTGGTCGAAGGTCACTCAGAAAGAGGGAAATCTTCGATAGTATCCCGACCGTCTGTAAATGCTTTGTACCAATCGTAGGCTTGAGTTCCTGATAAAACTGATTCACCATAAGCCTTTACTACCATTCGCTATGATTCCAAGTGCGAAAATCCGTTGTAAATACAAAATTTGAGATACTATTTGTTAACATTTTTAATTTATTGAAATAATCGTGACAATCGATTCAACCAGCCGCTGTGAACAAACTGGCTGACAGATCGCATTCATTTTTGGCATAGCAATTAAGGACAGGCCTACAAAATTTAATACATATTTTTTACATTCAGCTCGAGCAATTTAAATCACAATTTCCTGGTACTTTATTGTCATGAGGTGTAACTTCCCGTTATTTTTCAAGTTTAAAAAAGTTTAAAAACAACAATTGAAGGAAAGTATTGTTACAGAAGCTACACAATTTTCATTTGAAAATAATTCAACATCAACAAAACAAGGTTATTTTCGAATTGTCAAATAAACCGCAAGAGAAAACATTAATTAAAATGACTAGGTACAAAAAAATTTCAATATTAAAGAGTTATGAAAGAGACGTTATTCTAAAAAAGGAACGCTAATTAAAAATAAAAACAATACAAATCTTTTTATAACAAATTCGAGTTCACATATTAATGATCAGGTGTAGGTACGTTATTTAAACACATTGATAAATTTTGGAGCTGCGCACTATAGAATTAATAATAGGTTTGGACCCTGTGAGAAAAGTTATCTATATTAATTAAATAGTTTTATGGAATTACGCTTAAAACAAATCATACAGGTCCCGATAGACAAACAATAAAATATTAAATTTAAACAGTAAAATAATGTACGTTCAAAATATTTCAAAAAGTTATATCAATACAAATACCGAGGCTCTTGGTTAAATAATGAATGGGACCGAAGTCCCTATAGGATTGCCTCCAAGATGACGGAATTCTCAAAGAATCCCCTGATAAGTCTGAAAAAATGGGTAAGTGTGCACCCATCCCTTCTTATCTGTAAACTATTGGTCCCTAGCGTGCCCAAGAGGAATGCAGTGATATTATATACGAGTATATAATTCTGTCAGGCTGCGCTTGGGGTAACGCACCACCTTGAAAATCACTTCGATAACAATACTAAATCTACTCTCCTAGTTTAACGACCAAGCAATAATAAAAAAAACGTATTATATTCAATAAGCGTATGCGTATTAAAAATAGCTACACAATTCAACAAAATAACATGTACATAATAAATTTCTGCGTAGTACGCATTCGAACGTAAACAAGAACGTAACGAATGAGGCAAATAATAACCGAACATATTAAAAGATAAAAATGGAACCAACAATTACCCTTATAATAGAAAACACGTGGCAATAGGAGTTGTATATTTTTAATGAGATATGAAATTATCGGTAAAGAGTTCCCGAAATTGATTTTAAGAAAATTGACTTTAATGAAAAGCGAATGTACAGTCGTAGTGTACTTTGTAATAAATAGGACGACTTTGAAAAAATCATAAAATAATATATTAATTTAGAGTAACAAACAGTGGTGGTTTTACAATAAATATATTTAAAAAAAATAAGATCAATTACATGTTACCACAAATATTAGATAAATAAATTATTTTTGGATTATATGAATTAACAGTACAGACTAATTAATCGAAATAGAAGTCAAACTAATAGACAGAGTTAGTAATAATAATAATAATAATAATAATGATGGAATAAAAAAAGGAAAGTAAGTATACGAGTATGTTAATGTTGAGGAAGCGAAAGAAGTATGTCAGGAAAAAACAGTGTGGCGGTCCATTCTTTATGCCTACCCCTCCGGAGAGACGGCGTGTAAGTTAGTTAGTTAATTAAAAATATATCTTGGTAGAAGTTAATTGTAAATAATGAAAATTAAACAACAACAAAAATCCTTTATAATACACATTTAGTTTAATTCCACTGGGTTTTAATTTTTTAAATGAAAGATAACAAGGTGGTGAGTTGTTAAAACCGGTCGAAGTCATAAAACCAAGTGAAATTGAACTAAATACATATAACAAATAATTTTTTTTGCTCATTATTTACTGAAATAGTAATTGAAATACTTGGGTATAAAGATGGCAAGCCACGACGATTTATATTATATGACGAAGCGACAGAGTAAGCACACAAAGCTGCTTCAGTGTTGGTATGTCTAAGGGAAACCATCTGAAAAAATAAGCACATCAGACCTATCTTAACATAAGCAATTGAATCCAGAGACGACAGCTCGAACCAAGCAACTCCTGTGTGTCAACGAGATGAAAGTTATTCGATGTATAGCCGGCAAAAGCCTTCGTGACCGAATAAGAAATACAGAAATACGAAGAATTTGCTAGGTTGAAGACATTATCCGATGGGGTCGCCAAAGGAGAAGATACTGGAACGAGTATGTCTTCCGTATGCAAGAAAATAGGATCCCAAAGACAGCTCAAGGCAGTCTACCGGAGGGTTCCCGACCACGTGGCCGACCACCGAAAAGATGGCGAGATAGTCGACAGTCAACGGAGATGCAACCAATAATAAGTCATCGGACCTATAAGAATAATGAGAAGAAGACTGAAATATAAATATTTATATTATAACTGAGAGAGTTGATTATAACATTCAACGATGCCAATTTATGGCAAAACGGCTGTATCGAACGAATCAATTGTGATATAATGGCAGTGTTTCAAATTAAACCGTTAGTAATGTCGAAGTATAATATCATAGTATTTCCGCTGAAACAATCTATGATACATTCGTCAAATTTAAATACATATTTTTTTAATAGATTGAAGATAATACCACTTAGAAAGCACCAGATTTTTTTTAAATAACATAATCCTTTCAACGGTGCTTCTGGAAAGGATAAAATTAGTAGATTTTCATCATTAAAGCCGAATAAGATGCAAATAGAAACGAAAGCTGGAGCGATAATCGCGGCTTATATTACAAGATCCCAAAGGATCCCACGGAAGCAGTCGGTATGAATGAACAAGAAATATCAGTAAAGAACGGGCTACACGAACGCAGCATTGCCGTAATATTGCCGGCATTTTCGAAGTTTAAAACAATAATTAGAAGGCATCGGATGAAATAAAATGAACATTGTACGTAATATTAATAAACTTGGCGGGAATCACGAATGACAAGGTCGCCACACGACCTTCGGAGAATGTATTGACGTAGAGGACGCATAATACGCATATACCCCGCACTCACACACGGCACGGGCGGGCGGTACCTCCCATTCAAACTTCAAACTCTGCACTAGAGATGGGATCTATGACATTAATCGAATGTATAACAATCGCGAGTGTACTAGCGATTGAATAAATAAAATCTTTATAACATCTGTCAAAATTGACCATATTTGTAAACAATTTTATAATATTTTTAATATCTATATAATATCACTGAGGAATGGCTAGGTAGTCCGAAACATGTTTGATATTTAATTTTAATTTGTTTAAAAATTTAGTTATGTATACAAAATATATATAAAAAAATAAGAATAAAAAAAAAATTGCGCTATTAAGGACATCACGATTTGTTATTAACCAACGAAAATAATACTTGTTTGGACATATGAACGAATGGATGAGAGAAGAATTCTTAAAAAAATGTATACAAGTGATATGAATGAAAAAAAGGAGCCGAGGATGTCCGAGGAAAATATGGAATGACCAAATTAATCAATTACATATTATTAATTAAAAAGCGCCCACATTCGAAGTCAGAAAAATCGATGAGGGTACGTGTTACGATGTATGAATGTAGAGGAATCTAGATAAGTATGTCAAGAGAGACATACCTCTCCGCCACAGAGTAGCATGGCGGTCCATCCTGTCTGCCTATCCCTCCAAGAAATGGCGTGATGTTAGTTAATTGCGATTTATTATACGAGTATACCAACGAAAATTATACTTTTAAAAAAATATATTTTAAATATTCAAGGAAAAATTCTAACTGACACATTTCGTAAGATTGTAATTGAAAAACGTAACTGCGTGTACATCTATCGTGATTATTTGAACACTTGTAGTCATTAAACGGATAGAAATATCTCTCGAGATATGTATAAACTGTATGTCCTCGTATAAACGATATATATTCACAGTATTCGTTTTCAATATTATATAGTAGGTATAATACTTTTAATAATAAAATTTCTATGATATAAAAAAACACTTATTTGTTATTTATTCGTCAATATTCTACAATTTCATTCGGATCAAAAATGATGATCTTCCAACATGCAAGTCATTAGACCCACATAATTATTGCTCCTCACTGGTTCAAACATTTCATGAATTTATTCGAGTAATCGATATTTTATACGTATCAACATTAGATGAAGACTTTCGAAAGGCAATCATTGTTAACCTTTACAAAAAAAGGAAATATCACAGACTGTAACAACTATAGAGGAATCTCCCTGCTTTCTATAACGAGGAAGATTCTCTCCAAAGTTAACCGTTTGATACCAGTAATGGAACTATTACTGCCTGATTCACAATGTGGTTTTAGACCAAGGAGAGGTACAACTTTATAAGTATAATATAATACTGTGATAAAAAAGATAAATTTGATATTAAATTTAAAATATATATTTATTTATTTATCCTTGCAATCGCATTGGTCTTCAATACTATCTTCGATTCGGCTTTTGTCTCCTCAATCGAGTCGAAACGAGGTTCCCGAAACGATCTTTAGAGTTTGTTGTACAGGCAGAAGTCGCATGGTGCTAAATCAGGCGAATACGATGTTTCTGAAACGATATGGGTCGAGTTTTTGGCAGAATGTTCTCGAAGAACCAATTCAATGTTGGACGATGCTTTATCGTGGTCCAAATACCAATAATTGTCTGCCCATAATTCTGGCCTCATGAGGTGAATAGCTTCACGCAAACACTCCAATATTATTCAGGGTTAAAACAAAATTTCATGGTTTCATAGTATCCGCAAAGTTTAAAAGATAAATTCACTAAGGAGTTCATGCGATAAATATTTTCATGGGCATTTATAAGATTTTTACAAAAAAAAAAAAAATCCAGGTTTGATATACATACGAGTACTGCATACATTCGCATTGTATTTAAAAGTACTTGACACCATTATTCCGGAAGATCGCAATGAGCAAATGATTATAACCCTCGTTCATTCCCCATTTTAAATCCCTTTATTAAAACTTAATATATTTCTTCAATAGTAAAAATAGTTTAATATTACACCGGTGTCTCTATATGAATACAAATATGTTAATTCTATAAAAAAAATGTATTTATAATCTAAAAACAAAGGGAAATAAACATATAGAAGATTTATACAATTTCGAAATGTATCAATCATCCTAAAATCATCCAACCCAATACTATATTAACCTCCCCCTTTCAAGACACGTGTCAAACGCAAGTAAACATACAAACGAATAAGTGAGTTAAGAAATATAAATTTAAATAACATTTAAAGTTATTCAACATGCGAAATACCTCAATGGAAAATGGAAATTCGACATGTTCTATTTGCATTAAGCGACCTCCATAGACGTTATATTTTATTCCTAAATTGGAAGAGCTTTAAGCACGATAGTAAATTCGATAAGGAATCCAAGTTCACTATTAAGAACTTATTGCTATGCTGTTTCGGTAAATTTAAGGAAAAGAAATCGAAAGTGATTATTTAAATATACTTGTTCTGTTATATGATATTATTTTGTTGAATACATTTCAACGCGAACCAAATGGTTATAAAGGGTGGAAAACAATGAACATCAAAGAAAATATGTATAGAACCATGTACTCGTATATATAAATATACAGTTATCTATTTATTACTCTTATCGTAAGGGTATTCACGAATTCGCTATAACTGCATCTTAAGAGGTCTATCTCAGTTACAATATCGTTTAGAAGACGAATCGCCATCAATACAGGAGAACTTCGAAGAGCCTATGTGCGGCAATTTGGGGCATAACATAAGATTGCCCTCTTGCTCTGCTGTAGCTGTGGGCAACGTATTAATTGAGTTCTCCTGGAATGTAAATACCCCCAGATAAGTTTTATTTTTGATGCTTATCAAGAAAGACCGACGAAAACGTGGCACGATCGATGCAATCAAATATTAAATGTCGGCCACGTCAGGAGTTGGAGAATTCGACGCGCGTGAATGTTGAGGTTACGAGAGAAGTGCGTCAGAAAATGTGTCGATCCATTATTATACATATATAAACTATGTGAAAACAAGCAAAATTATATTATGTCAGTAAGAAAGAGAAAAAATGATTTTAAAACGTTCTGGTTTAATTTTTAAATAGGAACAAATTAATCAATCAAAATAATTTTGTTACCACTTGTCAGGTACTAGTTTATTTATATACTCGTATACTCACAATATTTGTTTATACGAGTATTATTTACATTCATTTATTATTCCTAAGATGGTTTATAATAGAATTGTGATGGTAATTAGAGGGAGATGTCGAAAGAAGAAAAATCAATTATTTTTTTAACATTTTATTTTCGATATTGTATTACTAACGTTTGGCAAATCGGAATTTGGAATTATATAGCAACGATGTCCAATTATTCCGTTGGAATACGTATTTTATATTTGAAAGTACGCTTATTATATTCGGAGATCTGAAAAAATGTATTCCTTAAAACAATTATTCAATGCCAAGGACCCTTAAGAATAATGTGACAATTTTCAATTTTACGCATAACTGTGTTTCAATAGTAAAAAAAACATTCAGTTTATCAATAAGCAACAAAACAAAAAATACTCGCACAATAGTTACTATACTCGTATTCACATAGTTATTCAACGTATTTCAACTGATCTCAATTTAATCAGATGCAATGGTCTTACCCATCTGGCATCCGTATATAGTAAATAACTTCTATTAAAATGCTTGGATTTGTTTTTGGGAATGCCAAGATATTTTCAATTACTCAGGTACTTCGGATGTTGATGTCCCTGGCAAGAAGTCGGCTAGATCATTATTTGGTCACCGCATGAGATCCGATATTCTCTGATGGTTGAGGGAGTGCAGAATTATTTTTTGCGCTTTCTTTACCTCAGGGAGTGCGGTTATTACCCGTGGCTCTTTCCGACTGAATTCTTGCTAGGTATGCTAAGCTACCAATCATTGGGGAGAAGGAGGATTATCCACTTGGGAGTTCATTATCAGGGACAAATAGACCTACATCACTCAGGACATCCGAATTATGTATTCGGTTGCCGAACAGCTGAGAGAAGTCTTGGACTTGGATCTGTGACTTGTTGGAGTGAGACTCGGAAGTAAATGACTTCCGAGTCTCACTCCAACAAGTCACAGATCCAAGTTCAAGACTTCTCTCAGCTGTTAGGCAACCGAATACATAATTCGGATGTCCTGAGTGATGTAGGTCTATTTGTCCCTGATAATTACCTTCGTCAAAGACAGCACAGATTATTTTATTTGCCACGCTGCAGAACCAACCTGCCAATGTTTATGCCTGTGGGTAGAGCAATCTTATTGCTTAATCGGTAAGCCTCGTAAGTCGACATATTTCGTGATAGTGTGGGATGCAATATCAATATTATGATTCTTTCTAATTCTGACTCTTTAGTTTTTTTTTTCTCTTATAAATTCTTATAATGTAATTGCAAACGATCTGGAATTATATGTCTGTATGTTTATGATTTCTATTCAAATAAATTAAATGAAATATTGTTTATCAGTTGTTCAAATCCTATCTACTGCATCTGTGTTCAAACGCAGTAGGACCCTTCTTATCAAAAACGTTTATAAACGTCCCCAAAAATAAAGTAAGCCCAGTTCGAATACTAGAGCGTACCACACTACTCGTATTATTGTTTTAGTCTCGTGGATATCCACTAACTAACTAACCATAACGCCGAATCCCTGAACTGATGGGGTAGGCGGACTAAATGGACCGCCACATTGATCTTTCTTGACATACTTCTCACGGTTCCTCAACATTCATATATCGTGTCATGCACGCACGTCGATTCCTCCGACTCCTCACGTGTCCGAGATTCAGTATTTAATTTTCACGTTTTCCTTGGTCTTCCTCAAATTCTAGTAGCGTTTACGTCATTAACATATGCTTTCTTTACCATTATTTCTTCATTTATTCTTTCCATGTGTCCAAATTTTGCATTTACTTCTTATATTTGCACTTGACACTCTATCATACACAGATTTAACTAACATTCGTCTAAGAGATCTCATTTATTCTACTTTCATCCTTCTTTTGCCACTTCCATACATAAGGGTCGATGAAACTAACTTACTAACCATCACGCCGTCTCCCCGAAGGGGTAGGTAGAAAGAATGGACTGCCACACTTTTCTTTTGACATATTTTTCTTGCTTCCTCAACATTCATACATCGTGTCATGCACGCGCGTCGATTTCTCTGACTCCTCACATGGCCGACATTCAATATTTGATTTATTTGATCGTGCCACGTTTTCCTCGGTCTTCCTCTATTTCTGGCTCCATTTACATCGTAAATATAAGGTAGGCAGAAAGAATGGACTGCCACACTTTTCTTTTCTGACATATTTCTCTCGCTTCCTCAACATTCATACATCGTGTCATGCACGCGCGTCGATTTCTCTGACTTATCACATGGCCGACATTCAATATTTGATTTATTTGATCGTGCCACGTTTTCCTCGGTCTTCCTCTATTTCTGGCTCCATTTACATCGTAAATATAATTTTTTTACCATTCTTTCTTCATGATGAATGAATAGGTAAAAAAGGTACTTTATCAATGATAATATGATTTGAGGCAAAATCATCAACCCAGACCACATCATCGAAATGTCCATGGCAAAGGAAAACGATGAAATTTAAAAATTATGATTGTGTGGAAATATGATCAATTTTGGTAACACGCGCCCGCATTAAAAGAGACATAAAACTGTATATAATAAAATGAACGCGTTATGTAATTAAAATTCTTGGCAATCCGATTGACATACCTACAGATGTTTTCTTTTAGCATTTGTGAAAAACACACGTATGCCAGATACAGGTGAGGTGCATACGGGTAGTCGCCTCTTACCGCGGAAACGCGTGACGTAGAAATATTATGAAGCAGATTATTATTCGTAAGTGAAAAATGCGTGACGCAATAGTGTGATGTTTTGAGCTTGGTGATTAAATAGTAATAATATTTATTATCAGTTTTACAATCGGGAATTATTTTTTTAATGAATCCCGAGAGAAGTTATGAGAGGGTAATGACCCATAGAATTTTTTATATTGTACTCGTAGGTGTATTATGGGGCGAAACTAGTCTTTCTGTACTGCCAATTTACAGTTTCCTTACTGTCTGGCGAAGTTCAAACGTTGTCTAACGAGTATAAATTTAGTGGAAAGCATTGATGTAATTGTGCAGCGGCATATAGTAGATTAAATGTAGTCTGGAATCCCTCTGATTTTGCTTCCAATTACCTAACTGAAGTTCCACGTGGACGGGATATGGGTATAGAAATTCACATGGGCGAAGCTGGCAAAAAGGCATCGCTGCGTCCCCTAGCTTTCAGTGTGTGGTGGTTACATCTACGTTTGTTGGTTTTTTGGCTCTGATAGATTTCTCCGACAGCGACAGCACAGATTGTTTTACCTACCGACCACCAGAACCAATCTGCTTCTGGTGACACCGGTGGGAAGAGCAATTAGTCTGCTGAACGCGGTCTCCTCGGAGATCGACGTCTTTCATATTAGTGAAGGTACGTTCAGGGGACAAATACTCTTGACTTTAGAAAGTATCTTGTCTTCCTAATGTCGAACCATCTCTAATGCGTTCCTGGTATTATGTTATATTTTTATAATATTTTATCTGTACTTAATAGATGCCTTAAACATTTTGCGGTTTGTAATGTCTTTTGAGTTAATAAACTGATTTGATTTGATTTGATCTCTAGTGGGGTATAAATTAAGAGTCTAGATTTATTAATTTCCACTTAAATTGAATGGATGACCAACGAAGTTTGGTGGCAGCTGTAAATTAAAAAAAAAATCAAATAACATCGCGAAACAGGGGACAAAGTCGATCAGTATTGCGTATTTTAAAATATGTTGCAAGTAAATGATTACTATTATAGAAAAACACTCAATATTTAATCCAAATAAATTGACGGTCATAATACATACTTTTTTTCGAATGCAAAAAATATATACGAGTGTAACACATAATTGTATATATTTTATCAGCGATACGAGACACAAAACATCGTCTTTAATAAACTATATTTAAATATCTCCGACTCCCAGTGACAGACAGAGAGTATAAATCACTTCGCATTTCTGTTCTCAGCTATTTAAATTTAGTTTGCATTCAAATATATGTTAAGAAATTAAAATATCCGAATTTAAGTTCGAAATCAGTTTTATGGGCACTTCGTAAGTATGAATTGATATATTGTGTGTACGCATTCATTCATATTTCATCAGCTCGCGACGGGCTTTTATGCAATTTCATTATCTACTGTTAAAAAAGTTTTAATAAGGTAGCCCAATCTATCGCCAATTTATTGTGATAACGGACAAAGAATAAGTCTTTAAAATAAGTATCAATCAAATACCTGAATTTGAATGTAAATAAATTGAGTTGGCGTTATAAGATCGCAAGTGAAGTCTATTATTAGGCAAATCAAACTGTGTTACTAGGAATGATATGTTACAAGCCGTAATTAATATTGAAGAAAAAAAGCACATAATCATTGTTTGCAGGTGAAAGAGTTCGCCCAGACCGTCTACTTGATATATGCTATCTCTTGTGATATTATACGTATATATACGTATTAGCGAAATGGACTATTTATCGCACATTAATTATTATAATTCGAGCACTTGTGTGTCGTCTTTAACGATCGCTGTAAGCATTTTTCGTTGGTATCCCAACGAAATATCGTCGTTCAGCATTCTAGATGTAAAAGTTGAATATCAGATTATCAATATTTCAGCAAGCTATAACTGTAAATGATGCCTAACAATTAAAGTTGACATGCTTCTATGGAATTAGAATTTCTCCGCGTATTTTTTTAAAATTCGTTTATTCATGAAATATTTGAACCTGAAATATATTACAGATGTCTCCTTTGTCGGTAAAAATGTTTGGGTACCACAATTATAATTTGTTCATCATAATGACTTTTTGGAAGTCCTATCTTCTCATGTGTTATTGTAACTAAAGTAATACAAAACAAAGACCCACCAACGCGTCCGATAAGTTTAATGTGCTTTACTTTGTGGTTCCATCCCAGCATTATTTATGATACAAAATATTTTCAAAACACGTGGCGGCACTTATTATACATCGATTAATATATGTCCTTATAAAAAACGACAAAGGGATACAGACACATGTTGAAACCCTTCTTCATTATAGACAGAGTTACAATATTATAGTGATAACGATATGTATGACATTCGTACATCAGCAACTCACTTTAAGCGGATTAAAACCATGGATGCAACGTACTACGGCAAGCCGTTGGAACTGAGTGAATATTTCAAAACCAATATTTCACGGAGGTTACATTTCCATCAATGGATTCTCTTTTATGGATTAGTCAAATGCAGTGCTTTACAAAATACCCAAGTGAAGCAGTTATACATATGAATCTAATGTAGCCAGCCATTCTATGTAAATTACGGGTTCTTCGGGGAATAAACAAATCGATTAAGTAACTATAAAATTCACAGCTTTGGTACGAGAACAGTCCTCGGCCTTTCTCAAAGTGCATAGATAAATATAATATGATAATCGATTTTAACACAAGACCAATTATTGTTAACATTAAACATTTATCTCGAATGGGACATCACTAATTCTTTTAAAAATGTATAATAATTGAAAAATCATCAATATTTAACTGTCATATTACGTTTTCAATGTTTCTCTTCAAGTTTCAATCCTATGGTTCTATCCTGGTTTGCGGAAAATCTAACATCTTTGCTGATTGCGGGATGGCACAACAGCTTATTTGAACCCAATTACTGTATACAACTTTTTTAGCTTTTGATTTTCATGAAATGTGATAGGTCTATCACTATTATTATTGTTACGTAAATTATACAAGACCAAAAGCAGCGTGAGCTTTTTATTCTCACTGTCATCGCCGCGAATCGTACCCGGGACCTTCGGTGTGGTAGTAATAGCTGTTGCCACTCAGCCACGAAGGCCGCCAAGTCTCATTTTTATAAACAACTTAGCCGGTTACCCGACGCCTGGATCGGGCGACTTACATTAATACAAAATAAGAACAAATAAGTCATAATTTGACATATGGGACATCATTTTTACGATTAACAATTGCATACGGTAGCAATAACGAAAAACATTTTGTTACGCAGAAATCATTACTAAAAGGGCTGACAGCTGGTCTCCTTGTGCGGATTGGATTCGCTTGGCGAACCGGAGATTTTAAAACAATGTGCCCATCGAGGTTCTTGGGAAGGAAGCTAAAACCAGAGAAAAGCGTAGATAGTATTGCGTAGAAAGTATTTTGATTGATTGTCGAACGTAAGGGAGGCTTGGAGCAAAAAACATTGGAACGTGGAATATGAAATACACCGCCAAGGCAAAAGCACAAACTAAGAATTGTATTTCCCCCAGAGTACAGTGTCACTGATTTTATTCGGTATTTTATAGAATATGGTAAAATATTACAAATAAACATTTTAAAAACAAAATGGTTCTTATTAGGCTAAAGGCACACTAAAAATACTTAACGCGTATTTTGATAATAAAAATATAAAGTCATGGGAAGTTAACAAAACCGGTTAATGAAAAAATATAATAATTGCAGCACTTATTATATCAAATACAATATTGCTGCACTTATTATATCAAATACAATATAATAAGTGCAGCTTACTAACAATTAGATAAAATTGCAAAACAACAATTATGGAACTCGACAGAGTATCCGTCAGACATCGGTAAAATAACGCTTACACGGGAATGTGATAGTCTTAATATATGTATTATGTAAATTATAATAACAAATTCCTTACCGAGTATAAGTACTTATCTCGCAGTTTATTCATTACCATCACGATAAATCTGCACGTAATGTAAACTCAGACAAATTTTATTACCGTTGTCTGATATCTTTTGCGATGTGAACTTGCAAAATATATTTGTATTATGTATGAGCATTACAAACAATATTCTAAATCACATATGTTATATCTCTGGAACCGGGAAAACAATAAAAAATATATAATATTGCCCTGATGAAGCTTGGGTACAAGCGAAACTAGTTGGTATCAATTATAATAAGTGAAGCTTGGAGCTGGCAAAAGAAGGATGAAAGCAGGATAAACGCCGTAGAAATGAGATCACTAAGAAGAATGTGCGGGAAAACGTTGTATGATAGAATACCGAACGATGAAATAAGAAAGAAATGTAAGACAGATGACTGCATCATGAATAAACTTAAAAAAGGATCCCTGAGATGGTTCGGACATATGGAACGAATGAATGAGAGTAGAATGCTTAAAAAGTTGTACACAAGCAGCGTGAGTGGGAAAAGAAGCCGAGGACGACCGAGGAAAACATGGCACGACCAAATTAACCAATTACCAAAAGGCGGCCACATTCGAAGTCGGAATAATCGACGTGCGTGCATGGTGCGATGTATGAATGTGGAGGAAGCCCGAGAGGTGTGCCAGGACAGGCCAGTGTGGCGATCCATCCTCTCTGCCTACCCCTCCGGGGAAATGGCGTGATGGTTAGTTAGTTAGGTAGCATACCGTGGTTAAATACAAAGTGTTTTATTATTTTATATTTATAAGTTTTAATAAATAAATCGATTGATTGATGATATATTAACTAGTATATATTAAAGCAGGAGAAATTATATTTGATTATAACTACTTAATTAACTAACAACTAACTAACCAACACGTCGTCTCCCCGAAAGGGTAGGCAGAAATAATAGACACACTTTTCTTTCCTGATGTTTGATTTATTTGATCGTGCCACATCCATTTTCTCAGTCTTCCTCTATTTACAGCTTCATTTACATAGTTAACATATTTTTTTACAATTCTTTCTTCGTTCATTCTTGTCATGTGTCCAAACCATCTTAATGTTCCTTTCATAATTTGGTTCATAAAATATTCATTCGCATCGCATTACTCGCTCACTCTCATACATAGATTTTCCTACTTTCATCCTTCTTTTGTCAGTTTCATGCTTCGCTTCCATACATAAAAGTCAGTACAAGAATACCATTGTGCCTGCCATTTTAGCTTTTTTGGATAGTCTTTTGTTTGCGATGACAACTTTAAGTGCACCATGGATTTTTAACAAAATAGTCGTGGTGAATTAATATATGAGGTCATTAAAAATAACAGTATTGAGGGCCGATACCAACATGGCAAAAAGAGAGAACCCTACGTCCCATCGCCGGCAGTACTCTCAAAGATCGGATCAAAAATGAGAATATCAGGTCTATCTGTGGTGTTGAAGACACAGACACGACAGTGAGGTGTATATGAAACCAAAGGCGCTTCTAAAGAGATTATATAGACTATTGTAGACGTATAGATTGCCGGAGATTACCAGAAATGCTGTCGAAAAGATGAAAGGGCAACTGGACGTACTCGTATAATCTCAGGATAGTCCACCATCACATTCAGAAGGACTAATATGAAGAGTTGAAAAATTATTTAGGTTGATTTCATGCAGCAGAAATAGATGAAGAAGATAATAGAGATGAGAATAGTTAGGGGAGTGTTTCTGTCCTTACCGAAACATACACTCGACGGCTAAACGCATTCGAAATTTTTTTAGCGAATTATAACGGGAATAGAAACACATAAAACAGGCATGACTAATACACACATTTGTATAAATAAATTTTAAAAAACTAACTAACTAACGTATCATGCCCCGTAGGCAGAAAGAATGGACTTCCACACTTTTCTTTCCTGAAATATTTCTCTCGCTTCCTCAACATTCATACATCGCGTCGATTTCTCTGACTCCTCACATGGCCGACATTCATAATTTGATTTATTTGATCGTGCCACGGTTTCCTCCTTCTTCCTCTATTTCTGGTTCCATTTACATCGTTAATCACACATATATTTTTGTACCATTCTTTCTTCATTCATTCTTTCCATATGTCAAAACCATCTTAATGATCCTTTCATTATTTTGTTCATAACACCATCATTCGCACCGCATTTACTTCTTATATTTTCATTCGACACTCTATCATACACAGAGTAGATATCTCACATTCGTCTAAGAGATCTCATTTCTACTGCATTTATTCTACTTTCATCATTATTTTGCCAGTTCCATGTTTCGGTTCCATACATAAGGGTCGGTAGAAGAACACCATTGTGAACATACCAAAATTGCATGGCACACATACCCAACATATAAGGTAAAAGTATATAATTTATATATTCACAAAAAGTACTCAATTAAAAAGGCACATACGAGTATACATAATTGACATTAATTATCTTCTGATGCAAAACCGTAGCACGATAAATGTCCAATCGGAAAGGATTTATGGTGCTCATGGCAAAAGACTAAGGCTACAGTTTGTCCGAGTACAACCATAAGTCAGCTCTTCCAACTGAAGTGTACGAAGATATCAAGCCAGTCTACGAAGAATTGACCAGAGACGATATGCAATAATTTTCATGACTTTCTAACATATAACTAAAAAATTAAAACGCGTTTATCTCAAAACTGCATTTTTCAAGTTGGCCGCACCCATGACTTGAACAATTTTCAACCAATTCACTTCAATTTTTTACTCGATCTTTAAAAAGTCTAAATAAGTACATAGATTTTTTATTATTATGTTTTTAACACTTTTCTTGCGATTTTTGTAATTTTTACTTTGGAAGTGCGCCATTCAGCCAAAAATCAATATATCATATAAAAAAACTACGTACTTCTCTAGCTGTTCTTATGTACAATACAAAAAAAAACAATGTGACTCATCGTAATTCAAAATTTACAGTAGCTGTTGGTGCGGCCGTGGACCCTTCCAAAATAGAGAGGTCATCCGAGAAACGCTACACGGCCGCCATTTTTAAATAAATTATTCTATAAAAAATACGTTTTACAGTCAGTCATATATACAATAAACTCCTACCTTTGTTAACTCGACTTATTTTATATTTATCCTGAAAAAAAAATCACAAAAAATATTTTTCGGCCTCTAGAGTGGCCTAACCTCTTAATTGCATGTTTCAACACTGAAAAATCTACAAATCACTTTAAAACGAAATCTTTATTTATATATAGAAAAAATAAAATAATGTACGTATTGTGAACAAAACAAAACAATAACGGAAATGTATAATGGACAAAAATATGTTATTTGGTTCTCGATTAATACGAGTACAATGAAACAGAGCTACACTGACACCAGTTTATCAACTGCATACATTTCATCACATTTAATCACAATTTATATAGTAAAAGATCTCTCGCATTAAAATGTCTGATTAAATATCTTGTTTATTAGAAATATAATATTTAAAATGTATTCAAGTTACACGTGTTGTCAATTAATCACGTATTGCTCTTAAGTAAACATCTTAAATATGTTTAATATTTATTTAATATTACATTTATGCTTGGCATAAATTTAATTAACCGTATTTAAATGTATAATAAACATACATCATGATATTAACAAGGGGTATCGAACGGAGTAATTAATCCTTTTGCCAGCCAAATAATGCTAATCAATTCCACGAATATAAAAGTAGAATTAAGCTTAATCATATTCAGTAAATACACAATATGATGTTGTTTACGTTAATTAAATACATCTCACATTTGCTGGTACTGAGATAAGGATCATGTCAACACATTTGAGTGGGCATAACATTAAATCGAGTATTCTAAGTTTTAAAATATATGTATGAAAAATAAAAAATCATTGACAACTCAAAACGGCAGACACTAAAAATATAAATAAATGATATTTGTTCCACTCCTGTACATAAATTCTAAGACACATGTAATAATATAAACTCAGATCTCGGATTCATTATTACGATTTCGTACGTTAGCCGACTCCCGAGATTGTTATTACTCAGAGTTATTTAAAAAAAAAACACAATATTCAGGTTCATTTAGAAGGAGAATTTTAAAAAATAAATAACCATCACGCCGTCTCCCCGGAAAGATAAGCAGAATAAACGGACCGCCATACTGTTCTTTCCAGAAAAACTTATCTCGTTCCTCAACATTCATACAACGTGTCATGTACGCACGTCGATTCTCCAATACCTCGCGTGGCCGACATCCAATGTTTGATTCATTTCATCGTTCCACGATTTCTTCGGTCTTCCGTTATCAAAAATGTATATTTTAACCATGTGAATGGAGAATTTTTGTGTATATAAAGAGTTTGTATTGTTCTTCCGATGATGAAGGTGTAAGCCTTCGAAACATGTCGAAAAAAATACTCAAAAGTGGAAAAAACAGAGTTAAAACAATATTAAAATACATAAAAAATTCGTCATTTAAATGTCTTGCTGGTTAAGTGCCTAATCACAGCTAATTTAAAAAAACGGTGGATACATGTAACATAAATTAAATAAACACAAAAGTCCGGATCGTCCATGTCAACATGTGCAACATCGAAAAAAACATTATGTGTTATTACATTATGTGCTAAATTAAAAAAACGGTGGATTCGTGGAACATAAACTAAATAGACAATATGTGCACCATCTAAAAAGAACATTTTGTGTTAAATTATTTTTATTTTATTTTATATCATTGTATTTTATATTATTTGTTTTAGATTTATTTTGTGGGTGTTGGACGATCGAAGTGCGCGGGAGATGCCTATTGGTGGCGATGAGGTTCGAAACCCATCACACCGCGTCTCCCGCGGAGCGAAAAGAGAAGGATGGAGTGCCGCATCAGTAAAAGTGTGACAGTTAATTCTTTCTGCCTACCTTTTCGGGGAGACGGCGTGATGGTTAGTTAGTTAGTTAAAATTCGTCATTATGGAACTTTTTGTTTAAGTAGCTCCCAATTACGGAAATCCTTATATCCCTGGAAAATTAATTTAAGCAAACATAATCTCTTGTAGGTGGTTCATTAACAACTTCCAATTTCGCAAAATATAAAGATCCGTTTGAAACAAAAAATTTAAAAATCTGTATCGAGACACGTTTAAATTGAGGCCGTGCTTCAATCGAAGACTGATAGAAAATACCATAAAATAACTCAAGTTAACATGGCAACCGGAGGTGGAGATATTATTCTCGTAAATCGATAAAAATATAGAAGACTTTTTTTTTCACCGCAGGCAAAGAAATAAATTATTTATTCCATACAAAATGAACACGTCTTATGTATCACACCAATAATGAGAATAGAAATTTTTGATTTCTAAAGCATTTTGAAAATATATGTTTAATATCTACACGGGTTGTTTTGTATATTTTGTTTGTGGCATGTAATGTTTGGCAGTACCTATAAAGTACCTTCAAAATAAAAATACAATTAAGTGGGTAGATTTTCACGCTTGTCACATCAATGTGTTTGTTTTTTTGGATCTTGGGTATGTGGGAAGTCGTCAGTTCAACCATTCAGTTCAATCATCTTCAACGTAGTGTGAAAGAATCTTCGGTCAAAGAGGACACCGAGATACAAGTTTATAAGAGATCCAGTTATATATTTTCTCAAAACAAAAGCTTATAATGAAACTAAACGTATTTATAGACTCTTACGTATCGTGAAGCATGGAACTAGCGAAAGAAGGATGAATATAGAATTAATGTAATAGACATGAGATCCTCTAGACAAATGTGTTCTAAATCTGTATATAGTGTCAAATGCAAATGTTATTGTTATTATTATTATTATTATTTTGTTGAATCGCTCTTAACACCGTGACAGCATGAGCCAAATCGATGTTAATGGTATTATAGCTATCATAGTGATTCTCGTGACATGTGAAAGATAGCTAATCTACCGCCACTTTATTGTCACGTGAATTCTACACCAGACCAAATACAATGTGACAATCACACTGCCCTCACCGGGAATCGTACCCGGAACCTTCGGGGTGACAGTCAATGCACTTACCACTCGGCCACGAAGGTCGTGAGTGTTAGAAGTGAGTGCATTGCGAATGAAAGCTTAATGAACAAAATAATGAAAAGGTTGTTAAGATGGTTTTTGCACATGGAAAGAAGGAGTGAATAAATATTTTTTGTCATGTTTTCTTTGGTCTTCCTCCGTACTCCATTCGCAGCGTTAGCTTATATTATAGTTTAATTCAAATTCATACTTAAATTTATTTATTTAGCCAAATAGACAGTCCTCGATTTGCATCGACATTGTTACACATGAACAAGAACGACCCTAATCCAATATTTGGAGTATTATCATTTGAACATCGTTTCATCAATATGAAAAATGTCGATCATGTTCAGCAGTTTGATTGTTCTGCACACCGGGATCACCATTTGCATTTATAAACCATTAACAAAGTAAGTTAAATTTTAACTATAATATAATGTTATTTATTCGTTTACACCTGTTCAAACTGCGTTTGTTTACAAACCAACCTGATTACTTCGTTTTGATAATATGCGTATTATATTTTTCGGTAGTAGGTACCTACATATAATTTTTTTTTTCAAATCAGTCCAAATTAATTTATTGTGAAATCAACTCATTTTTCATACGCACGATATAACGAGTGATATTTGTTTAATATACTCGTATGTATAAACCTGCGACTTCTAACCTGTTTCATATAATATATTTAGCATGTATAGTATGTATGTACTATCAAACAAGCTAACTTCCGTATAATCTTTTCTTTAGTGATACGGCTGTTTTTCAAACTGTAAATATTAAAATGAACATTATAATAAGGTCCTATACATTTACGTGTATCGTCTATTAGTTTTGACGTTTTGCAAATGGTGAGAATAATACGAAAAAAATCGTCACTTAAAATGTTTTTTTATTTTTATTTTATTGATTTTAAACACGAAGCAACAAGAAAGAGATTATAACACTGATAACTTATGATTGATGACGCCATTGACTGATTGTCATTTTGGTCTCAATGTTTTCTTTCTTCTAAAACACTGGTGCCCAACCTTTCAAGAACCACCGCGCAATTTTCACAAAAAAAATTTAACGCCCGTTCGCCCATAACAGTAACCACGAATATAAAAATAGTGTTACACTTTATCTATCGAAACATGATCTTGCAAAAACTTGTCACAGTAAAAACCTAGTCGAAATACGTTGTCAAAACTAATTAAACGCATACCTAATGATAATAAAATAATTTACAAATTGGATATTTTTTATTTAAAAAGATAGATTAAATCTTCTTATGCTCCTTCTGATTGTAGATCTTGCGATCTGTTTATGCAGGATCTTCTTCTTCCTAAAGTGCCCTGTCAGGTCCCCCCATCGTTGGCGATCACTCTGGTAAACTCTTACGTATCCTGCGCTGCCCGTAATAGCTCCTCCACAGTTCCGATTCCCGTCCATTCCCTCACATTGCGCATCCAAGAGATCTGCCATCTCTCTGCCCCCTTGCGGCGCTCTATTTTTCCCTTCAAAATTAGATGCAGCAGGCGATATTTTTCTCCCCGTAGAACGTGACCCAGATATGAAATCTTGCGGGCTTTGATCAATGTCAGTAGCTCTCTATTTACTCCTGCTTGATTCAGGACTTCTGTGTTCGTCACTCTGTCTGTCCATGGGATCCTGAACATTCTTCGGTGAAGCCACATTTCAAATGCCTCTAACCGGTTCATTGTATTTACTTTTAATGTCCATGTCTCACACCCATATAACAGAACAGATCACACATAACACCTGATAGACTTTATTTGGTATGCAGGATATCATTTTTTCCTGTGGCGAAAACGACCAGCCATTTCTCTATCTCTTTGGTGGTCGTCCTGGTGGTCGACGACCCTCTGGAGTCTCGTGCATCATGATCTTAGGAATTCTTGCTGGATCCATTCTCTCGATGTGGTCCCTCCAGAATCGTCTTCTCTGCCTACTCCATCTCACTATGTCTTCAATTTTGTAGGATTTGCAAATTTCTTCATTGGGTATCCTATCTCTAAGGGTTCGCCTGGTGACAGAAATCACAAAATTTGAGGATCTTTGGTTGTTTATTAAACAGACCTATTATTTGTTTACTCGCTTCGAAACATTCTAAACATCAGGTGTTCTAGGCAAACACGTTTGTTTGCCACAAAACAGGCATATCATTTTTTTGTTATTTACGAAACACGGCCAGGATATGGCAACCGAAAATCTTACGAAGTATATATTGGATTGTATTTCACAGGAAGAAGCTTGAGGAGAGTGTCAGGAAAGGTTAAAGAAAACAAAAGAGCAAACACATTTGAGGGCCGAAAGCGTCAGATTCGGCATGTTACGTATTGACGTATATTACATTTGATTGTTTATTGTTTCGTATCACGAGTATTATTCTGGGACGAATTATGTTCGCTAAGCGAGATTCCACTATATGTTCAACTCATCTTGCTTCCCGAATCCTTAAAATACAATTTTTCATCGTTTAGCAGTTCGTTATATAAAATAATAAATTACGGATAGTTGCCATACTAATAATTTAGAAAATAAAATTTACAATTACACCACAGTAATTCATAAAAATGGCGCTTTATAAATTATCCAATTTATTATTATTATAATATATTTACAGATTTCAATATTAACAGTAAATTTAAAAAAAAACTAAAAAAATATATCTTACATACACCCAGAATGAGTAGTGTACTCATGGGAATACAATATAACCACTGTATGTCTATAAATAAATAAAATTCTAATTCGTGATGGACTTCCAATAAGATTTAAGTAAAAATAATGCTATATAGTACATTCATTTCATTTCTTGCATAATCTGAATGATTGATTTATTTGTCCAGTTAGGACCCTTAAGGCGGCCGTGCCACACTGTTTGAAACAAGCTTTCCACAGGGGTGACCTTGGTGGAGAGCTGTGGAGCCCACGGTTGGTGTAGCGTCCACATACTGTTTAAAACAAGCTCTCCACAGGGGTCACCTTTGTGGAGCGATGTGGAGCCCACGGTTGGTGTGGCGTCCACACTATTTAAAACAAGGCTCCTGTACAGTTCAATAAATTCTCTGATCACTTCTTTTTCTCGCGTAGACACCATTTTCGTTCATACGTCCGCACTCCACCAATGAATTCTCTGATCACTTCTTTTTCTCGCGTAGACACCATTTTCGTTCATACGTCCGCACTCCACCGATGCAGCTATGCAACTGACCTTGACTGGTGGAATGTGGAGCGCCAACTGTGGAATGCGTGTTTACAACTGTGGATCCACACGCATACTATGCGCGTCCGTCCACAAATTTTGGTTTCAAACAAGTGTCCACACAGTTTTAAACCGCCGGTGGAGACCGATGGGGAGAGCTTGTTTAAAACAGTGTGGCACGGCTTTAAGAGTTAAACATTTGGTCTTGTTACTTTAAATAAGGGATTTATTTAATAAAAAGTTTGCTTCGTTTGTCTCATTTATAAAAGTTATTTATAGAAATCAAATTTAAATGCTCATTAATAGGAAGGCTTTTCATAAAGGGCAACACTTTGATTTGTGGAGTTGTTCTATTATTAGTATTTTCCAAAAATATTACAAAGAGAAACAATTCTCCCCAGACCAGATGACTTACGAAAAAAATATGAAAGGGCGTCATAATATTATAATAATACATTACTCCTACGCGGACGTCAGACAATCATTCTATAATCGATCGTCCATAATATTTTTATAAACAGATCAACAGCAGTATTTTTGTATTATCATAATAATAATAATTATTGTATTTTTATTATATTTATGATTATTTATATTTTTAACCTTCGTAGTGTCTCGGCCGAGAAACTACGAGTGACACAACGAGTCATGGAAAGAGCCATGTTAGAAATAAGCCTACTAAGAGACAAAGTCAGAAACGAAACGGTGAAAGAAATAACGAAGGTCACTGCATCATCCACCGGGTGGCGACTCTAAAATGGCAATGGGCAGGTCACGTAGCCAGAAGCTCAGATGAAAAGTGGACAAGAAAACTGCTGACTTGGAGACCGTGGACGGCAAATAGAAGTGCAGGGCGACCGCAACTACGGTGGAAAGATGATCTGAACAGACACGTTGGAATAACCTGGATGCAGTCTGCACAGGACAGAGTGACATGGAAGCGAATGGAGGAGGCCTTTGTCCAGAAGTGGACGGGAATAGGCTGAGGAAGAAGAAGAAGAAGATATTTTAACCTTTATTTATAAATAGTCTTTTAATTCTAAATATGATTATTTTATTACAGATATATCCAAATCGTAAATAATATGTACCGTAGACTCACTCCCTGAAACTATGTCTAAAATTTGTATGATTCTTTTATAAATCATGACTTCGATCTGTCGGATTTGGCATTTCTCGCTGGTGTAGCAAAAGTCGATATATCACCTTTTGGCAACCAAAGGGATAAGTGCGCCGTTTTGTAAAATCACTTACTCCAAGGGGGCATTAGGAAAATACTAACGGAACAGTGCAGTATTTAGTAGTCTCTTAAATTTAACGTCACTATCTTCATAATTAATACTAACATGGAGGCTCTTCCACGCCAACGGACCCGCAACGCTGAAAGCACGTTCGTAGAAACAACCAATGCATCACCATGAGGCAATTGAAAAATAAAGATATTTTATAACTGTTAATGAAAAAACTTTGTTTTTATATCACAATTGTATTTATTTTACGACAGGCGAATGATATTATTATTGTAACACCTGATGTTGTCAACATTGGTTGATGAAACAGCTGTCGTAAAAAAATACAATTGTGATATAAAAACAAAGTTGTTTCATTAACAGTTATAAAATGTTAAAGCATCATAGTGTTTCGGCCAAAACAATGGACTATTTAAATATATTTTAGATTTTTTAATCAATACTTCAATTAATTATTTAATTATAATATAAAAATAACATTTTCTAAGAGTTATGTCTACTTACGAATTGCCACATTTCAACAAAGACATCTTTCAAAGATTACAAACGTGAATATTAAAAGAAAGAATGGCGAACGAGGTTATACTGCACTGAATGAAAAAAGAAAAACACATTATTATAACCATAAAGCGAAACGTATAAAATGAATAAAAAAGTATTTATTTCTAATTTTATGTGTAGTTTTTGTTTTGTGAAGTTGTGAGCACAATTCATAAATAAACAAACAATTTTATAGAGAAGAAGAGGGTGTTAAACAGGGCTGCGTGGTGTCTCCATGGTTGTTCAATCTGGATATGAAAGAACTGAAAGGAATAAGTGCTGGTGCTAAGATGAGTGAGATGTTCGTTGTATGCTTTACGCGGACGATGCCGTTGTTGTTGCGGATAGTGCAGGCGAATTACAAGTCCTGGTGTCGAGAATGTATGAGGTATGCAAGTCAAATGATTAAATTATGAATATCAAAGGTGATGGTTTTCGAAAGGGAAGAGGAAATGACAGATTGTAACATAAGTGTGAATGAAGAGAATCTTGAGCAGGTGTCAAGTTTGTGTATTTAGGTAGCATGTTCACAGCGGATGGTCGAACGGACAGTAACGTCGAAAGAAGGGTTGGTGCGGGCAACAAAGTGAATGGAACCTTAAAAACTGTTATTGAAAACAAAAATGTATCAATGAGAGCGAGAATGACCATTCACAATGGAGTTCTAGTTCCAACCCTTATGTATGCAAGCGAAGCATGTAACTGTCAGATGAAGGATGAGAGGAGAATAAATGCGGTAGAGATGAGATCTCTTAGACGTATGTGTAGTAAAACGATGTACAATAGAGTTTCAAATGCTAATTTAAGGAAGGAATGTAGAGCGGAAGAAAATATTATGAAATGATCAGTGCATCGGTTTAGTCTCATGGAACGAATGGATGAAGAAAGAATGGTTAAGAAAGTGTACGTTAGCGATGTGAATGGAGTACGGCGTCGAGGAAGACCGAGGCAAGCATGGCCTGACCAAGTCAACCAAGTTTTAAAGGTCGGCCATGCTAGAAGTCGAAAGAATCGACGTGCGTGTATGACTCGCAGTATGAATGTGGAAAAAGCTAGAGAGGTGTGTCAGGATAGAGTAGTCTGGCGGTCCAGTCTCTCTGCCTACCCTTTCGGAGAAACGGTGTGATTGTTTGTTGTTGTTGTTATTTGAATAAAATTTTATAAGCGAACTTTTGTAAGTTTTAATTAATTAATGAAATGAAAACTTCTAAATGAGCATTTTTATACGAAATATAAAATAAACAAGAGGAATACAGTATTCTCTCAAAATTTCTTCATACAATCTCAATAAAAAATGTTATTTTATTTCGGGACGAGATGCTTTGCATAAGTGCTTTTAGGGTTTGCTATCTTGCAAACAAATTTGAGGGGATATTTTTTTTGCAGGGTGAGCTTGTTTGACCGGTGGAGAAAAATAAAGAAACACTATTCAGAGCAACTTTGAAACGGAACGCGAGAGGCCCTTTAGTAATAAAAAAAATTCGAATGTCTAACCGTAATACATGTTAAAATAAGTTTATCAAAATTTACTTTATGTACTGTAGTACCGTCTGCTCTTTTCGCTGATTAATAAAGGTCAGATACCTACACAGATCCACACAATATATATGTATACATTTTGCTAACAAAGTTAACTTTGTTTGTATAGATATGTACATCTACATATCTACACCACATGGTAAGAGTAGTAGTAAAACATCTCCTTAATTCGTTGGACTTGGACTTGGACTTGGATCTTCTGGCTTACAGAGGTTCAGCTCATGTGGCTATTCCTCTTACGTCTGATTGGAACATTGTTGGGGAAGGTGATTTGGTGGGTTGTTAGTTTATGCGGGGGCATGATTTGTGTGGCCCGGAGTGTTCATCTGAAGGAGGATCGATTTTGGGTGCTTGTGGCGGCTGGAGGTGTTTGGGTCGTAATTTGACAGGTCTTTTATTGTGGGGTTAGGATGTGATGGGAATCATTTGTAAAAACGTTCGGCAAGTTTCAGAATGAATTCATCTATCATCGGGACTCCCGATTCATGTGTAAGAGGTTTGGTTTGTATAAAATATTCGTCCACGTTACACAATCATTAAAAAGGCTATCCAGAAGATATTTTGTCAAACTTGAGGAATAAACTTGAATTAAGTAAGGAATACGGCAGTAAACGAAATCGTAAAGCTTTCGATGCATACATTTTATACCATACACCTCAAAAAATTTGTTATGCTGTTAGATCACCCCAACTATTAGCATATATATGTACGTATATATTCCAGTATACAAAGGATGCCCATAACATTGACAACCTCTGTACATGTAAGTTATCGTATATGCATTAAAAAATATATATATAAAAATAAGGAGCTGATCCTTTATTTTATTATTATGCGTGGCTCAATGACCTGTGCAAATTACTTTAAAACCTTATAATCGATTCTTAAACTATACTGGCTTCAATTATTAACAAATAAAATATTGTATTTTCGATTATAGCAAGTGCCAAATCAGAAGCAATTATTAGTTTTTGACCTTTTTTGTAAATTAATACACTGTTTTTTTTTTCATTTTTGAGTTAAGCCCAAGAAGAAAGAGAAAACACTGTTTTAATTCACAAAAAAATCGTCATTATGGAAAACCACAGTTTTAACGCCTTAAGTTGATCAATAATAATATTTTTTTGCAACAAACTATTAAAAAACATGTGCACATTGACCGAAAGTACTTAAACGTGTTTGCCAATTTCGGTGAGATCGTTGTAACGGGGGGTACGTATATGTGTGCTCGCTACCAGTCTCTCTAAACCTGTTCACCGTTTGTCTTAGATTTGAAAAAGAAGTTATTTTTTTTAGTTTTAAACCACTCCGTTCTGTTATCGTATAAACAAGTATTAAATATTCATTAGGGTTTATTTACACATTCAGAGACTTGTTCAAATTGTAGTGAATGTATCAAATTAACTGTCTAGCCAGCCAACATGGGAAATGGATGTTCTCTCTTCACATATTTATCAATTAACTTGAGTAATTATTTTGATTCAAACTCAGTTACGAGTTAGACTATATGGACGTAAGGAACCATTAAAAGCTTAGGAAGAAGATTTCGTAAATCAATATGTCTATTAAATAAATCGACAGGTGTCAATAACAGCGACGTTGACAAAATTGATACATAAAAAACTTATGACGTAAAAAACATATCAAAGATGGATTGAGATTTCAGTTAAAATATATCAGATTTAGTTGAAAAATGGATACTTCGATCTGATGTAATCGAGATCTAGCGGTTTTTTCAATGCCACGAGATAATCTTTGGCGCATCTTTCGTTGGGCCTTTCATATGTTATAATAGATTATTAAAAAGTCGAAACAGGAGAGTAAAGTGGTTGGGATATGAACCGTATTCATACTTATTAAAAAAACAATACAGTGAAATAAAATCAATAGTAACATTTTTTTTATCATTTTAGTAATTATATAATGTGTAACATGTGTTTAAATATATACAATTTTTGTCAGGTAATGTTCTGTGTTTCTGCTTTAAAAAAATATATATGCAAATATTATGATCAGCTATAACTCACACAAAGTCAAATATTATATTATATATTATATATTCATAATCCTTTTTCATCTAAGATTGGGTTTAATAAATTATAAAAGATAAAATAAACATAATAAAACTTATTTAATTATAAACGTAAAATAAATTACTTTTAAATAATTGAACACGAATTCTTAAAAATATATAACTAACTAACTAACTAACTAACCATCACGCCGTCTCCCCGAAGGGGTAGGCAGAAAGAATGGACTGCCAAACCTTTCTTTCCTGACATATTTCTCTCGCTTCCTCAACATTCATACATCGTGTCATGCACGCGCGTCGATTTCTCTGACTCCTCACATGGCCGACATTCAATATTTGATTTATTTGATCGTGCCACGTTTTCCTCGGTCTTCCTCTATTTCTGGTTCCATTTACATCATTAACATATAATTTTTTTACCATTCTTTCTTCATTCATTCTTTCCATATGTCCAAACCATCTTAATGATCCTTTCATTATTTTGTTCATGACACCATCATTCGCACCGCATTCACTTCTTATATTTTCATTCGACACTCTATCATACACAGAATATCCACACATTCGTCTAAGAGATCTCATTTCTACTGCATTTATTCTACTTTCATCCTTCCTTTGCCAGTTCCATGCTTCGCTTCCATACATAAGGGTCGGTAGAAGAACACCATTGTGCACTGCCATTCTAGCTTTTTGGATAGGTTTTTGTTTGCGATGACAACTTTAAGTGCACCATTCACTTTGTTGCCTGCCCCAACCCTTCTTTCAATATCCCTCTCCACTCTCCCATCTCTTGTAAACATACTACCTAAATACACAAACTCAACTACTTGCTCCAAGTTTTCACCATTCACGCTAATGTTGCAGACTGTCGTGGTTTCTTCCTTTTCAAAAATCATTACCTTGGACTTATTAACATTCATCATCAGATCATTTCGCATGCATACCTCATACATACAATTCACCAGGACTTGTAGTTCATGCTCGTTGTCAGCAAGTAGGACAGCGTCATCCGCATACAAGAGACAGCTTACTGACAATCCGCTCATTTTGGCACCTACATCCAACCCTTTCAGCTCTCTCATACAATTGTCCATATACAGATTAAATAACCACGGGGACATTACGCAACCTTGTTTGACACCTTTATTGATATCAAACCAGGCTGTAAGATCTCCATTTACTCTGACACTAGCAGTGCTTTCCGTGTATAGCGACTTAATGGCCGTGATCAGTTTTGTACTTATTCCATATTCAGACAATATTTTCAACAACTTTTCTCTATTAACGTAATCATATGCTTTTTGTAAGTCGACAAATGCACAGAAAAGTTTGCGATTTTTGGCCAGAAACTTCTCTGTCAATGTACGAAGTCCAAAAATTTGATCCATACATCCTCTGCCATTCATAAAGGCACCTTGCACATCCCAAACTTTGTCACTCGTCAATTTTCTTACTCTTTCTATTAAAATTCTGCCATAGACTTTACCAACGACACTCAAAAGACTAATAGCTCTGTGGTTTCCACATTCCATACGCGATCCTTTTCCTTTGTACAGGGGTATAATTACTGCTCTCCTCCAGTCTAGCGGCGTATATCCCTCCTCCAAGCACTGGTTAAATAACTTACATAACCATGTAGAAACCACTTCGCCACCGCTTTTAATAAAGTCTATGGCAATACAATCAAACCCAACAGCTTTATTATATATACGAGTATATATTAATAATAATTACTGAATTAGTTCTGATTTTCAAAATTTGGTTTGGTTCATGTGGTGCTCCCGTAAATTTTGAGATATTTAGAGTATAAGTGAATTATTGTGGTCAATTTGATTGTTGCACTTTATAATATTATAGTTAATTGTGACACGTAATGCGTCTGTACTGTTTTAATGTTTTTATAATAGATCCCACCGCTGCAACCAATTTTATGTTTTTATGATAGATTTCGCCGCTTTGCCACCAATTTTATGTTCAATCCTTCGGGTGAGGATTTTTGGGATGGAATAACTTCCAAAACTATTAAATTTTTAAAAAGAGAACTTTATTCAAGACGATGATACAAGTTAGAAATTACGATTGTATCTAGACGTGTTACAAGTAAGGAGTTGCAGTTGTATCTATACGTGTTACTATTAAGGACTTGCAATTGTATCTAGACGTGTTACTATTAAGGAGTTGCAATTGTATCTGATTTAATCTAATGCGGCACAGCTTAAATAATGTGCATTTCTTTGTTCGATGACACGTGTACCTATGGGAACAGATCAATAAAAACACTTATGTTTGCAAAAATCTTAATATTATATACAAACCTTCAATGAGTCAGACAACGACGTGGGAACAGAACAATTCATGCATCTCGTGAATCCCCAAATGTTTACTTAATATAATGTAAACAAATCTTCAATGATATAAAATATCACTGGAATAGACGTAGGAAACGATTCGTGGGAACGGGTGGTTAGGTATACGAGTATAACACTGTTTTGATGTTAAAATTATAAAAGTTTTTTCGTATGTACTCGTATATAAAGAATTTCGACAGGCGTTAAAATAAAATTTTCATTTGTTACAATGACAATTTGAATAATTTCTTCAATATTTTTAAGTTCTTGCTGGTGTCGTATTGTTTTATGTGCCTAATTACAGTTAATTAAAAAAACAGTGGACACGTGGAGTAATAAATTATATTAACCCTTAACGTACCGTGTTCAAAACAAAACGCTCGCTCCCATGTGGTAAATTCAGTTTACCGCTAACTTTATCTAAATATCAAGCATATGACTCGATGAATCAAAATTTAATTTATGTCATCTTGTAGGGAATTTCATTAGGAATAGATCGATATCTATAACATACATGGATTATTTGAAAACATATCATTATTAATTTTTTTCTGGAACCATGCGATTTCTGATATGGAATGCGTCACAGCATACGAGCAACTGTGACATCAAGTATAAACAAGCGCCGCGCGGCGGCCGGCGGGGCGAGACTTTACGAGATTTTACGTATGATAAAGGCACCTACGCAAAATGTATAGTACGTTCAAGACAACGAGTACGTATTAATATTTGTCCCTTTTGGTAAAGTGTTAATATTTTCACAGTTCTGATATTATTAAGTTGCGTCCTGCGTTTCCGTCTACAGTCGGTATTATTACGTACATATTGAAAAGGCCAAAGATATAATTTATAATACGTTCAAAACAGCGAGTAAGTATTTGTCACTTTTGATAAAGTTGTAAATATTAGCAAAACAAATTCTACCTTAACACGAATGAAGGTGAGGGCAGTCTTAGAAAAAAAAAATTTTTGAGATGAAGGAAGTAATTTTTTTTATTTTTTTTTATTACGAAATATTGAGAACACTTCAATGGAGGATTACAATTTTTTTTATAATATTAGGGTCCATAGGTTTTAAGAAAATCAACTTTAAATTGGCAGTGGAAACTCAATTGACCACATGGCAACGCGACGGTTAAATTAAATTCAAAATACTAGAGTTGTATTGTTTTACGTGTCTAATTACAGTTATTTAAAAGAACGGTGGACACGTTGAATATAAATTAAATGAAAACAAAAGTCCGGATCGTCCAGCTGACAATATGTGCACTTGTTTGTGCATTTGTTTTAGATTTATTTTGTGGACGTCGGAAGATCGAAGTATGCGTCGGAGATGCCTGATGAGGTTCGCAACCCATCACACCACAAAAGAGAAGAATGGGGTACCGCATTGGTTAAAGTGTGGCAGTCCATTCTTTCCGCCTACCCCTTCGGGGAGACGGCATGATGGTTAGTTAGTTGTAATTTATTTTAAACAAAATATTATTTGTAAGCAAGTAGTTGAAATTTTAGAAGCAAGTTAGAATTTTTGATATAAACAGTTAAGGTTTGAGACGAGCAGATAGTTACTTAGGTTAACGTAATCCAGTTGAAGTTTCATTAATAGAAGAGAAACAATGGTTTTCTTGAGCAAAATAGGGACTTGTCCTGTTGAAAATTTTCATAAAAAATTGGGACTCATTTTTTTTCTTCTGAGAAGCAATTTCAGGTTTGGAGAGGCCATGTAAATATTAAAATTTTGGAAGCTTACGAATAATTCGAGGCATGTCTATTTAATATTGTTCCGTTAGCGAAAGCGAATGATACTACCTGATACTATGGTGCGCTGTACCGAACACCTCCTCCTTCCTTCTCCGAGCGCCAAAAAATATATGCGGTAGGAAAGAGACGGCGCTTGTAAACAACGCGGAATCGTCTGAATTCTATTTATTTGACCTTGTCATGCGAGAGGGCGTGACGTCAGGACCCCGTCGGAAAGAATCGTTTGACAAACCGCACTGTTATCGGGCAGCTACCAATGACCCCCGCGTCTATTCAGAATTCTGTAAATGTGGGAATATTTCGCCCGGTATGGGAAAATGTAATGTTTTGCCTATACCTACGTACGTAGAGCCCGTCCATTTCGGGGAGAAGATTTATTTTAATTTTAATGTTTATTAGTGACTATTCATTGGATTAAACATAATATATTTGTATATGTGATCGGTTATTCTTAAAACTAAAAATTAATTGGTTAAATTCTAAATTATATAAACTCAATTTACTTCTGATACTGGTGCCTGTAGATCTATAGTATCGGCACGGGAAAGAAAACTTTATTATATTTTGGAATAATTGAATTTATAATTTTTTTTTAATAGGTATGAAAAAAATAATATTTTCATTAAAATAAGCCAAATTGAAAGATTTTTACAAAATACACGCAAGAGAAAATGGCCGTAAAAATCTAATTATTATTACGTTTAGAGGGTCGTATAAAAAAGCAGTATGATCGATCAGAATTCAGAAACTCTTCAACGGGGGAAAGATCTCTTCAACGGGTTGTACTAATGTACTTATACGCCAACGCACCGCACGCTAAGTATCGCACCTATAAATTGAGTATTAGGTACCAACGTAGTATGCATCTGAGATGTAAGCTTTTAACAAAATGAAAAACCTTATTTGTGACGACAATATAAACCTAATGCTGAGACGAATAATGGTCAAATGTGGTCGGTCTCAAATTTTCGGCGAGTTTCTCCCTTGCTCTCTAAAGAGGAAGGTTGGCATTGAGGAAAGACAGCTCCATACCATTTAATGAGTAATGTTAGCGTGCTTGCCCGATGACAGCCAACCGTTACCACACTCCTTTGTTACATCAGAATACTGCGACTCCAGCTCTATTATTCCTTGCACTACTCCAACTTCATCTCTTTCATTTCCAGACCATGACATAAATTATTACCATCTTCCTTATCAATAATGACCCATCATTCAGTCCTTTACCCCTACCGCAATCAATGCGGATAAAAAAAATTCTCCCCGATAGCCCACTACGCACTCCGCCAAATAAAATGGTGTCACGCAGGATGCTATATCCTACCACAACTCCATCCAGGCAATGGTCCTCTAATCTTCCCCTTGGGAACAGACTTTTTTTGTAAATACAATCCCAACCCTAACTGGTCTTCCATTCCTTGACAATAATGTAAAACTTTATCATAAACCCTAAATCCCCCCTCGCCCTCTTTCGGAGGGACACTCCGGGCCATACATTTAGCCCCATCATAAAACAACTACCAAATCACATTACAACAATGTTTTCTACAGACGTAAGAGGTATAGCCATTAGAGCTGAACCTCAGTAAGCCAGAAGACCCAAGTCCAAGTACTTTACAGTGCAGAGGCGTGGACTCTTAAATATAATAAACCGCCTTGAAGCGTTTGAAATGTGGATCCACCGTAGAATGCTAAGAATATCTTGGACAGATATGATAACAAACACTGATGTAAAACATAGAGCCAATGCAAATATAGAACTGTTCACCATTGTTAAGTTCCTTAAAATTTCTTATTTTGGCCATGTAACGAGAGGCAACAAATCAACCGTACTTCAGCTCGTCATGAAGGGGAAGATCGAGGACCGCGGAGGGGTTGGCAGAAGACAGCTCTCCTGGCTTCGAAACATCCTGAATAGACCGGCGTCAGAACTGTGGGGGAGCTGTTTCGCGCCGCCCAGGACAGGGAAGCTCTCTCCCAAATGGTCATCAACGTTGGGGGGACCCGGCAGGACACGCGAAGAAGAAGATATATAAATGGAGCGTACATAGTTATGACATTTTGATGTCTTGTCATGACGATTTATTGCGTCCATCTGAATAAAATATCCAAGTATCCGAATAAAAAAACGAGCACCATATAAAAATGTATGTATCCCACCGAAATTGCGTTAATAATATATTGTATTATATATAAAATCAATCTAATCCAGTTTTGATGAAAATTAATCGGCAATAAAATTAATGACGCTGCTAGTTGTTTAAATGTCATTGGAGTTTCATCGATTTAACCCTCCGATTCCTCGTCTTTAAACTTTTTCGGTTTCCAGGGCGATCTTTGTCGTCAACCCAAAAATCACAGGTTTGAAGCGTCTATACCAATCTCTGCATAATTTATCTGATGGGGCATGATCGCTAACTTCCACGAGCATTTTATGTCCCTCAGCTGCACTATTTTTCCAATTAAAACAGAAGAGCAGAACTTCCCGCAAACGCTTCTAATTTACCACGAAAGTCTACATTTTAAGAAGCGATAAAACAAATGTTGTTGTAAGAATGACAAACATATGTGAACTGAATAGTTGCTCAGGCTTACTAAAAAAAATGGTAGCCAGATTTGAAGACTTGTAGCAGCCAGAGTCCTCTGTTGTAAAACGAACCGAACTTTCAGAAACAACTAATACATCAGACGTCAGACGTATACTCAAACGTTTTCATTCGTATTAATTATATACTTATCACCTAAAAAACGAGTTTGTTATTTTTTTACGTATTCCTAAGCATGTGAATGCATGTGTTTAAAAAATATATAGGAATAGTTAGAAGGATACCTCACCGAGTCATATTTAACTAGCCTAGAAAATAATATATTCAGAAAGTTTAGTTGAATTTATTATTAAACACGTTTCCGTATCGGCAATCACAATTTAGTATGACATTAAAATTGAACGTCATCAGCGTCAACAGCGTCAACAGTCAACAGCGTCGTGGGGATATGTTTTCAAAAAAGTAATGAAGGGAAAACAATTAATTGAGACCTGACCACGATGTGTACGTCAATATACTAAAACGTGAGACGTATGAGACTTTGTATTTCCGCTGGTCCAGGTACGTACATCTGTTCCAGCCTCGCTACCGTGATATCTGCTCCCGGGCCTGTTACCAAGGCGATGGGGGATACGTTCCCCGTTCGCCCACATTTCTTCCTTGTTCCCGCCCGCCTCTAGACCACCTCCCCGGGTAGCCCCGAACAAACACGCGAGGCTCCACGCTGAGCTCTACGCGCGGGAAAATACAGAACAATTTTTAAATTACTGGAAAAGCGTATTCAATTGTGTACGCAACCAATGTGCGAAAACAATACTGTTATTATCGATTTTTTATTTAACAAAAATACACTCACTTATTACCTACATCCACGCTGAATGTATACACTTTAATGTTTAACAAAGGGTCTCAAGTTTTCTCGAAAATTTAATGTAAACGGTAAAATTAAAATATTTCAAAAATATTTTAATTTAATATAGCTAATGGTATAATGAATAATAAACGTATAACTTTCAAGAATGTGGGACATTACAAGTATGTACTTGAATATTTAACCCCCACAGTGGGGCTGACCATTACTATTACTGAATATTTTATATGTAATTTACATGATACACTATGTTTTTATGTGATTCCGTTTGACGCCTTCTTTTCTTAGACGTTATTATTCTCCTAGTTCATCCGCATAATTGTAATGATTGTCTTTAGGCTTTGTTTATTGATATTGCAAAAGCTCTGAGGATGGGCGGGCTGAAGTGGCGATGGGCTGGCCATGTCTGTCGGATAACCGACGCCCGATGGGGGAGACGGGTTCTGGAGTGGAGACCGCGTACAGGATTCCACAGAGTTGGACGTCCCCCTGCCCGCTGGACCGACGATCTGAAAAGGATTGCTAGACATGGATGGATGGAAGCGGCAATGGATAGGGGGCGGTGGCGTGCTTTGGGAGAGGCCTACATTCAGCAGTGGATGACAGACGGCTGATGATGATGATGATGGTCCATTCATCCCAGACAATCCATTTACACGTTTATAGCGCTTTGTTCATGCCAGAAACTTTGGAGTTTGTCACGCTGTTTTTGGTATGGTGTAGAATTTATGTGACAATTAAATAGCATTAGATTAGCTGCATATTCATGAGAATCAACAAAAATTAGCTAAAAACAAATTGTACCCTGTAATTGGGTTCAAACAACCTGTTGTATAATTTTTTTTAAATATTATTCAAAACATCTTATTTCGATTTAACAACTTATGTTTTTACTCTAGAGACACCGAGAAGACACTCTGTTATAGAACCTGATTGGAAATATACAGACAAAAAGTTACAGAATTATAAAAAAATGGTACAAAGAAATCGGAGAGACCAGCACCTTTTTTTTGGGTAATAGCTAGGCTGTCAGCCAATCGCCGAAGGTAAAATGGAAGAGAGTACTATCTGCAGACCGAAACCGACAGAAGCATGCTAGTAACATGAACATAAATGCTAGAGCAATTATTACAAAAATATACATGTTGTACCTCAAAAATATACAACAAATCAAACTGAAACTATCACCTTTCACCGGGTAATTCTTAAAACTCCGAAACTATTAAAATATGGTATCAATAGTGTACAGACTTCTGATGCATCATCTGGATAAGTAAAAAAAACTCGGGAACACACAAGTAACATGTAATTCATGACAGTAGCAGCTGCCAGAACTTGAATATTATGAAAAACCCGTATTCTTTTATGTGTGTAACTTTGGTCGGAGACTAAGACCGATTTGAATAGATACTAATACAACGTTCGTATTCCAACAGATTATATTCGGATGATCTCTGAATGTGGAATATATATACAATTCGGGGTATAATCGTTAACACTCGTGGAACACTATTCACAACGATAAGAATCAAATTTGTTACGTAAATAATATTCTAAAGAAAAACATATATCACATAACTTCTTTGTTGAAAAGGGCAAACGAGGTTGTAGCCAGGTTAAGTAGGTTTGAAAGTCTTAGACCTTTCATTCTATTGTTATTAGGGAAAACGGTTCTGAAGTACATTGCATACATATTTTTAGATCACATTACGAATTCAAGTGAACTGTATAAGATTTTATCTTTTCGAGATAATTAATAACACAAGTAAAACGATCGAAGAATTTATTTACTCTTAGCTGTTATTTTGAGCTGGCTAGACATCATAGTTCTTTATACCTCCAATGACAGCCCATGTTCAGAGTACAATAAACTGTCGAGACATAATTTTCCTTGGAAACCTGGTGTTTACGAAAAACGACGAATATAATTTAAATTATTACAGGTATTAATATTTTAGAATTGTTCAGTTATTTATAGTTTTTCTCGTGAACTTTATGATTGCTACAGAATAAACTAAGGATGAACCCTCAGCGGACAAATTAATTCAGTATTATTATATAATATGTCTGAGATTATTTGGATTCAATGTGCAACATGCTATTTTACTTATAATTAGTGTGTAAAAAATAAAGAATATTACCAAGAAGGGTAAATTAAAATCTAGTAGATTTGAATTTACCTATAGTATAGTTTTGAAAACTATAGTATAGTTTTTTTTTCAGACTCACAAATATTGAATGAGATCATTTGAATTCATTAAAGTTTAAAGCGATAGTGCAGAAGTCTCGAAACTAGTCTATAAGAAAGAACTATGCTAGGCTATTATTTTATCTAATAAGTAAATAAGATCAAAACAATAGGCCTACCGGCCTCAACATAATTTGGCAATGTTAAAAGCTATTCTGAAAAAAAGTGTTTATGGAAGAAAATGGAAATCTGGGACATACGCCACGATTAATCTAATCGTACATCCTCTCCAGAGGGAAGAGAGTGGCATGCCACAGGTGAATATGTATACGTTGTTGGTATCTGTCAACAGATTACATATTTTCAGATTTACCAAATTCTTTATTTCTTTGTTTAAGCGACATTTTTCCGGAATTATTAAGAATAAAATGTTTTTTATTTACATATATGCCATATTATAATGTGGCAATACTTCATACTTGTAAATGGAACCTCGTTCACCGTCGAGATCTGTAAGTATCTCCTTAGAATTGTGGATATTTAATTCTTGGAACTACTTTATTTATAAGGATTTGTGTATATAATCTATCCATGTGGGTAGTACTGTAAGTACTCCGCCTACACCAAAAATTTTTTTTTCATTTATTTTTTGATAAACTTAAAATTTTCATCGCAATCTTATCCAAAAAAGCTAAAATGGCAGTGCACAATGGTGTTCTTGTACCGACGCTTATGTATGGAAGCGAAGCCTGGAACTGGCAAAATAAGGATGAAAGAAGAATAATTGCAGTAGAAATGAGATCTATAGACGACTGTGTGGATACTCTGTGAAATGATGTGAATGACTCTATGAAAGAATGTCGAATGAAAATATAAGAAGTGAATGCGGTGGGAATGATGATGTTATCAACAAAATAATGAAAGGACATTAAGATGGTTTGGACACATGGACAGTATGAATGAAGAGTGAATGGTAAAAAAATATATGTAAACGATGTAAATGAAACTAGAAAAAGAGGAAGACCGAGGAAAACGTGGCACGATCAAACAATCAAATATTGAATGTCGGCCGCCTTAGGAGTCGGTGAAATCGACGTGCACACATGACACGATATATGAATGTTACACACACACGCGATACGAGCTTAGTCTATTAAATCAAAGAGTTTAACTTTAAAATTATGAATTTGATAATGATAATGACATACTTTTAAAATTAAATTGAGGAAGCGAGAGTAAAAGGCGGGCCACACTGTGATAAACAAGCTGGTTTGAAACCAAAATTTGTATACTGACAAACATGCAATCTACAGTTTACAAACACGACCAACACGCATTCAACCAATGTAAAAACGCATTCCACAGATGTAAACATGCATTAAACATGCATTCCACAGTTTTCGTTTGCACGATGCACGGTGTTTCAGGGTGCGATATTACGAGCTACTTTTGGTAAAAACCCAATGACATGGAAATGACTAATTATAAGTGTTTAGGGAAGAGTATTAGTCATCCAGTTCACACAATAAATTTGAGGCCGATTTGTTGAAATTTCAACCCCTAAATTACCTACCTAATTGCATGCAACAAAAAAAAGGTTCAGTCGTATTGTTTCGCCGCTAACCGATTGATATATACCTATGAATTTAATATTCAAAATTAAAAAAAATACTTCTATTTCTATCTTTATACTCAAGGTCGAGCTGCAAAGGGCCTTTTATGGTCTCATATTAAAAAAAATCTTACGAAATACGCTATTCAAATACCTACTTTATGTAAAGACAGAGAGATAGACAGATATATGTGTTTCTATCGTAGAAGTCAACAGACATATACATTTTATAAGAATAAAATTTTCAAAATAATAATTTTACAGAATAATGAAAAGTAGCTCGTAATATTAAATTTTGAAACACCGTGCGACAGCCGCCACGCAACTGACCTTGACTGGTTTATTGTTTGACCAAACTGTTTGATCCACAAGCCGACAAACGAATTTTGGTTTTCAAACTGTTTGAATAAACACGAATCCACAGAGGCGCGTGTTTCTTGTTTTAAAACCGTTGGTGGAGACCGATGTTTATCACAGTGTGGCCCGCCTTTAATATGTCAGGAAAGAAAAGTGTGTCTATTCTTTCTGCCTACCCCTTCGACGAGACGGCGTGATGGATAGTTAGTTTAGTTTTTTAAACTTCTAATAGAGTTTTTTTTTACTTTTGGATCCCCTTTGAATAATAAAATCATCATCAGAGTCAATTTTTTACATTTTATGGTCAAAATACAAAGAGCGTCATTTAACTGTAGATACCAATATATTTATTGAATAACATAATATGAGGCAGTCACAGGAAAAGTGGACTAACCCCATCTACCATAGATTTGAGTAATGGCGCATTTTAGAAATTATCAAATTTCATCTCTTTGTGTTACGTAAATTTTACAACAAATACTAATTGTAAAGAAAGATTCTTGGTAAAAAAGATAAGTTAATTTTAATTTAGATCCGTTTTTGGCCAAAAAATTAATAAATACCTCTTTTTTGGTGGCTTGGTCCACTATTGCGTTGAAGTGTTATTATGTTTAGTCCATTTTTTTATTTGGATAGAAGAAGAAGTGAAATGAAATTTAAGGTATATAGAAAATATATCTATTATAATTGTAATCCTTTTCGGAATCAGACACGTCTATTAAATCTGACTGAATATTATTGGTCTTCTAATTGTTATAAAAATGGTGGAAAATTGGCGGTACAAAGTCAAGAAGGAAATTAAACCCTTCTTCTTCATCGCTGTGATAGTATTTACTTGTGGATACAATGCATCTAGAGTAGTGATCGAGACTGACAATCTTTTTGAAATATCCACTATGGAGAAAATCACTTCAATGTTGTTTGAGTATTTGAAATATATTTGAAATGGTTCGGTTTTTGTATACCTCAACCACTGTATTTTCAACCACTCTACTTTGGATCCATCAAGTGAGACCTTTCTATTTACTATGTTACTCTCCAATTTAATTGTTGAATAAAAATTATCCCTTTCCATTGAGATTATTTTAAATTGATTACTTTTCCTGGCTGATTGTATTACTTGAATCCAGTGTTTCAGATTGTAAATATCTCGAAAAAATAATTTTTGTTTTTCAATTAAACCTGATCACATGGTAAATAGGAATGACCACTCACTAAAAATTTTCAGTCAATGTCTTTCACCACATAATCAGAATTTGACACAATATACATGAACTTCATTTTCGGCACTAATACTTTGGACTGACCATTATGGTCCACTTTTGCATTGAGAATATTTTTAAATATTTAAATGCAAAAACAAAAAAAACACTTCCATCTAAAGTATATTATTGAAACTAAGTTTAGTCCTATTTTGAATCGAAGAAACACATGTTTTAGACACATTCCCATAGTTAACTCAATATTGGCCATCATGTGGGTTAGTACACTTTTCCATTGAATGCCTCATATTATAGATAAAAATAATTTTGTAATGGATTTTTCTTGTGATTCCTTGATATATTTGTTTTCTTTTTCACACAAACGAGACGTAACAAATGAACGACATTTAGGCATCCCATTTGGACATTTATCATATATGGTATAACATATTTACACAAGAATAAACAAGACACAACATATCTCAGAAGGATTGAAAATACATCGACAGCAGTATTCTTTCCAGAAGTAATAATATGATATGTTTTTATGAACACTGCCTAACTGATACTAAAAATGTATTAATCCGAAGCGATTAAATTGAATGTCCGAATTGCTCTTTCTTCCGTTGGTTCTGGGTGACAGAGTATAAGACAATTGATGTCGGCGTTGCCGCATGTAACCACCAGGAACAGCCCCAAATCATGTTAAAATAATATTTTCTCATTTCAAGGGAATTATACCCTAGCACACCCAAAATAATTCCATTGGATACATTTTGTTGTTATACCACGTCACCCAAGTAGATGCCCATTGTGAATAAAATACAGATAAAATGATAGGTGTCCATCGTGAATAAACAGAAAAATGATAGGTGCCCAATATAAATAAAATACTGATAAAATAGTGGCCACCTACTATATCTTCTATGATAATCAAATGCTTTACTGAAATCTCTTGACGGAAGTTTATTTTAAATAATAATTAAATAAAACGATGTTTTTTTTATTTTTGATATTTGACCAGTCTGTCGTTGCCAACGAGCCTGGCGAAACCGGTTGCTGTCGAAATAAAGACAAAAGTGGAAGTAGTTAAAAAAACATCGTTTAATTTTATTATTATTATATCTTCTACGTATATTGGAGGTACAAAAAGGTTCTCGCTGTTTTCCATTCTCCATTACATAGGTCCTCCATACGTAGTCTAAAAATAATATTTCTTGTATACTTTAATTCGAACAGGCAATATTATTCCCAGCTTAGCATAAAATGAAAAAACAACTACATTAACGTACAAATGTAGATATTATTCAATACCAAATAATGTATGGTAGATTTTTATTTACAGTTAATCCCTTTCATCTTTTGAACTACTCTAAAATACAATAAAGAATACAATTTTACTTAATATTATAATAAGCCAGTACAGACGAAATCAAAGGATATTTCCTTCTCCCAATTTTCATGTCACGTAACAGTTGAATTGGATATAAATATTTTAATGGCTACATATTCGTATTAGAAAAACTTTCTATTTTCTTCTTCTTCTTCTTTAAGTGCCTTGTCGGGTCCCCCCAACGTTGGGGATCACCTCGGCGAACCTGTCCCTGTCCTGCGCCGCTCGGAACAGCTCCCCCACACTTCGGATGTCGGTCCACTCCCTCACGTTTAACAGCCAGGACATTTATCTCCTACCAGGCCCTTGGCGTCCCTCAACTTTCCCCTCCAATATCAGTTGGAGAAGGTGGTACGTTTCCCCACGCAGTATATGACCCAGATGTGAAATTTACCGAACCTTGATAGTTGATAATAGTTTCCTGTCAACTCTAGCTCGCTAGCTAGTATTGGTAACCATGTCTGTCCAGGGAATTCTGAGTATTTGGCGATGGAGCCACATTTCAAATGCTTCCAGTCTGTTCATTGAGTTGAACTTCAAGGTCCACGTTTCTTCTTTTAACACAAAATAACTACTTAACTACAACATGTATGGGATCCATCCTCTCTGCCTACACCTCCGGGGAAACGGCGTGATTGTTAATTAGTTAGTTATGTATGGGATGAAACTTGTATTAATCGTATTATGCAAATCGCCGCCAAACATAAAACTGGTCCGAATCGATTATACAAAGTAGGCAACCGCTGGCCGCTAAGTGAGGCTGGGTAAACAAACTTATTCTTTTGCAAGTAGGGAGCAAGTCGGCAGGTGAATGCGCGTATATTGTGAACCGGCTGCTTTGTGGATTTAAAATTATTTTTGTTGTTTTTCAATATCAAGAGATCAACTCAATCAAGGATTCTATTCGGAGAAGCGTGAGATCGATCAAAGTTTCTAAGTATAGATTAAGATACAAATATACTCCAGAATGAATTTCTCTTTAAGATCCAGATAATAGAATGGTTCCTAATATAATGTAGTATAATGTTGTTGTTATTTATTGTTTTTTAAGTAATGTTTCTTAAGTTTCTTAATCATCATGATCAAAATATAGGGAGGCCGGGGAGTTGGTACATGGCGAAATATTTTGACTGCGAAATATATCCGTATTAAATGATTAAAACGAATGAAAATGTGTGTTTTCTAGAATACTATTGGGATTGACGTGTTTCGCTTTATAAAGAAAATATCAAGGCGAAACATGTCATTTCCATAAGATATAATAAAACTATCCACAAAAACGACTCTATGTCGTGTCTCAACGTGCGTGCAAATTAGCCAAATTATTATTATATTGTAATTTATATTTTAACAAAGTCATTACTGCAAATAGAAATATATCCACCGAAGCAAAGATGGCATTACACAATGGAGTTCTAGTGCCAACCCTCATGTATGGAATAAAGCTTAGAGCTGGCAAAATAAGGATGAAAGCAGGATAAACGCCGTAGAAATGAGATCACTAAGAAGAATGTGCGGGAAAACGTTGTATGATAGAATACCGAACGATGAAATAAGAAAGAAATGTAAGGCAGATGACTGCATCATGAATAAAATTAAAAAGGATCCCTGAGATGGTTCGGACATATGGAACGAATGGATGAGAGTAGAATGGTTGAAAAGTTGTACACAAGCAGCGTGAGTGGGAAAAGAAGCCGAGGACGACCGAGGAAAACATGGCATGACCAAATTAATCAATTACTAAAAGGCGGCCACATTCGAAGTCGGAATAATCGACGTGCGTGCATGGTATGGTGTATGAATGTAGAGGAAGCCCGAGAGGTATGCCAGGACAGGCCATTGTGGCGATCCATCCTCTCTGCCTACCCCTCCGGGGAAATGGCGTGATGGTTAGTTAGTTATTTAGTTTTTAACGCAAGTTTCAGCGCTGGGTTCTCTTCTAGAAAGAGCTGGATTCTCTTTTTGGACAAAAATCTAAAATTTGCTCCTGAGTTTCATATTTTTTAACATTTCAGATTAAGAACCGCTAGTCTAGAGTGTGAATCCGAAGCTGTTAAATTATTTGAAACACGGACGGGAAATACATTTAACTACGGTAGCCGTCCGGAGAAGTCAGAGTATATTTTATTGTGGGTGACATCAGCAAAGAGCCTAAGAAGTTTACGCCAATGGAAAGCATGTTCAATTAAAAACATGTAGAGCATAATCCAGTTCAGAGTATCCGAAACTTTTTCTACAATGGAACACTTCGCAAACTCATAGGCGGGCCACACTGTGATAAACAAGCTGGTTTGAAACCAAAATTTGTATACAGAATGTTATTACTCAAACTTAAACCATGTTCTAGACGTAGTAAAAACGTCGATTTTAGTTAAACCGCGGATGTTTCTGCATACGGTTATCCTTTCAAACTATTCAACAAACATGGTACGTTTATCTCTCTTCCTCGCATTATTTTACCCGGCGTAGAATGAGATAGATAGTCTGGCTCGTTGGTTGGAAACCGATGTTTATCACAGTCTGGCCCGCCTTTCAGAAATTTTAAACGGAACACATTTACCTTTTTAAATTTCAGTTCAAAGTCGATCAAATTTTAAAGTTAAAAAAAAACACGGACTTACTTATGAAACTTCCCGCAGACTTTTCCCTCCAGAACTCATACCATGAGATGCTGAAGACACGAATTTTCACGCTGTTTTTAAAAGGATGATGAACAATATTTACTAGGTAAAAACAAAGTACCCCATATATTGCATGCGCACGGTAAGAGAAAAAGTGATCATCCGCTAATTAGGTACAGATACTTGACGTCACAAATATCAGTGGAGAATGACCATCAATCGCCTTTCAATATGATGTAGAGCAGTAATTCCCAAAGTGGTCTATATAGACCCCCAGGGGTCCATGACAACTTGCAAGGGGTCTATGACAGGTGCAAAAAAAATTGGTGGTCCAAGAGATGTAAATGGGGGTCGACGAAATGGTTCAAGAAAATTGAAGTCGAGTATTGAAACGCAAAACGAATTTTGAAATCTTCGGCGACCTTTTTTTTTTGCTCATTTGAGGTAAATTGAACGATCGAAATCGTTGGCGACTTTTTTTTTAGGTCGACAGCGACTTCCAGCCAGTAGAATTCGGCAGCGACCAGGAAAGCAGGGGGTCTACACGAATTAGAAAAAATCGGCAAGGGGTCTACGGGACAAAAAAGTTTGGGAACCTCTGATGTAGAGGATCTTTAAATTTAATGTGTTGTAGCGTATTAAACCTTTCCAAGTTGTCGCGAAACACTTATTCAGGTTCAGCGGAATACGGGTGTTTCGCGGAATATAGTTTGGGAAGCCCTTGTCCAGTTGATTAATTTGGGGTCAAATTATATCAACAGCATAAAAACGAGTCTCAGAGAAAACTTGTATAACATAATAAATTATAAACCGATTGCCAAAAATACAAACAATTGATAACAATCAATTGGCGCTCACTGAATGGATACTAAATATTTTCACAGATGGTACATCATACTTGCAATTTAATTACATATGTATACTCTTTTCATGAGTCCTCTAGACGGCGCGATTGGCGGGACTGAGCAATCCAAAATTTTGTTCTTGTATAGCCAATTATATTCACATTCTGGCATATGTTAGGAAAGAAAATAGGAATGTTCCCGCATTTACGCAGAGGAATTTCATTACTGGTAAAGAAGACGGAAAATATGGACAGTAACTAACTAACTAACTAATCATCACGCCATTTCCCCGGAGGGGTAGGCAGAGGGAGACGGCGTGATGGTTAGTTAGTTTATATTATTGTACTAACTTACTAACTAACCATCACGCCGTCTCCCCGAAGGGGTAGACAGAAAAAATGGATTGCAACACTTTTCTTTCCTGACATATTTCTCTTGCTTCCTCAACATTCATACATCGTGTCAGGCACGCGCGTCGATATCTCTGACTCCTCACATGGCCGACATTCAATATTTGATTTATTTGATCGTGCCACGTTTTCCTCGGTCTTCCTCTATTTCTGGTTCCATTTACATCATTAACATACAATTTTTTTACCATTCTTTCTTCATTCATTCTTTCCATATGTCCAAACCATCTTAATGATCCTTTCATTATTTTGTTCATGACACCATCATTCACACCGCATTCACTTCTTATATTTTCATTCGACACTCTATCATACACAGAGTATCCACACATTCGTCTAGGAGATCTTATTTCTACTGCATTTATTCGACTTTCATCCTTCTTTTGCCAGTTCCATGCTTCGCTTCCATACATAAGGGTCGGTAGAAGAACACCATTGTGCACTGCCATTCTAGCTTTTTTGGATACGCTTTTGTAAGAAATTTTAAATGCGTTTTTATATTAGTCTTGCTTTGTTTAGTTAGAAGATGGAGGTATCCTCCGAAACAAGTCGTGTTTTTTTAAATATTTTTTGGATTAAACAAAGTTATTTTCAATTCCCTAAGTACATTAATGTAACGTTATTTCTCTTAAATATAATATATTGTTAATTAAATTTTCTAGTTATAAGTTCATTGAAGATAAGAAAAATTATTTTAAAAAACCCAAATTTTTATACATATTAAGTTTGATTTCACTTGTTCTTTAGTTTTAATCTGTTTCGGCAGCTCGCTGTCTTCTTCTGGATATTTTTATCCACCGGTTTCGATATTGTTCGGATTGTTACTGAGGCAATTTAAAAATGTAAAGCCTAAATATGAAATGAGGTGCGTTTGAGATGAGATCCCTTATACGTTTGTGTGAAAAATGATGTAGGTATAACAAATGTTGAAATGCTGATATCAGAAGGGAATGTAAAGGATACTGATACCTCTGTATACGTGAAGAAAGAATGGTTATGCGAAGTCGAAGTCAGATGTTGCAAAGGCATTGCAAGGCCATTCCACAAATAAATGCAGTCGGGATATATTATGCCGCGATAAATGCATGTTGAAGAGAGTTCAGAAAAAAATTCTGAGATATCTCTATACGAGAGAGTTTGGTAGCTATCCGTGGCTTTATCCCACCGCATTCCTCTTGGACATACTGGGGACCAATAGTCTATAGATAAGGAGGGATGGGTTCACACTTACCTATTTCTTCAGATTTGAAGACATTGAGACTTCCGTCATGGGAAGGAATCCGTATTTACGTTCCAGATGATTATCATCAAGATTGTCAGCAGAGACAGTTTTATCTTCCAACATGCAGAACTAACCTGCCTCAGCGATGCCGGTGGGGAAAGCAAACAAACTGCTGATCATGATCGCTTCAGAGATCGACGTTCTTCATTTTAGTGAAAGTACGTTCAGAAGACAGGAAAGTATTCGACTTTAGGAATAGTCGAATAATCTCTCAGGGGTTCTAAATTATATTTTACCTGTTCTTAATAGATGCCTTAAACTATAATACTATATAATTTTTGTTTGTAATATCTTTGGAGAAAATAAACTGATTTGATTTGATAGGAATACGAGTATAACTTTTGCGAATATAGACTATGAAAATATTAATAAAAATCGGGTTCTTATTACAAAAGATTTAGGGCTGATTTAAGTGGACACGGTGTATTAAAGCGTTATGGATTTTAAAACAAGTTCCGATTGTTCTTTCCTCTGTGATGGACGGCCAGTGGGGTTTCATCCGTTTGTCTGTCTCGCTCACGCTCCGGCGAGGAGACATTAAATTTTAAAGATTATTAAATTTGACAAATAGGTTTTTTGAAATGACAACTAACAAGAAGGTAAATTACAATTAATAAAAATAAAGTTCAATTCTGAAAAATATAAGTATCTAATAAATAAAAAAGCTTTTTTTAAACATCATACAAAATTAAGTTAATTAAGATTTGAGTATTACAAAATTACTCAGGCAACAACAACAAACCATCACGTTGTTTCTCCGAAAGGGTAGGCAGAGTGAATGGACCACCACGTTATTCTATCCTGACACAGCTCTCTAACTTCCTCCATATTCATACAGCGAGTCATACACGTACGTCGATCCTTCCGACTTCTAACCGAATTTACTGTTGAAATGGCTGACAATTTATTGGAGATTTGCGAGAATCTATTATCTAATTCTAGCAATGAATTTACAGTGGTATTATCCAGTTTGTTAAGTGTTTCTGTTCTTGGTTTATCGTTTATCTCTCAATCAATACTTTAGAATTTTTGTAACAGTCAATTTTCAAAATTTTAAGATACTCGTACATAAATTTCAAAGATGGTCCCGGTAGCTTATTTTATCACCAATCTCTAGTCGAATAAAAATATCGAAAATATTGTAAATGTGTCACTGTTTTAGCTGAGGACAAATAATAATAATAATACTTATAGGAAGGGTTGCAAAACAAATGGAGCTTTAAATAATGTCTAATATGATTAATCAACGAAGTCGACAAAAAATTCATGTTAACTAACTAACCATCACGCCGTCTCCCCAAAGGGGATAGCATAATGAATGGAACGCCACACAATTATTTCTTGACATACTTTTCTCGCTCCCTCATACATCGTGTCATGCATGCACGTCAATTTCTCCGACTCCTTACGCGGCCGACATTCAATTTGATTTATTTTATCGTGTCGCCTTTTCTTCGGTCTTCTTCTATTTCTAGTTCCGTTTACATATACTTTCTTTACCATTAGCTCCATGTGTTTAAACAATCATAATAATCCTTTCATTAATTTGTTCATAACACTTTCATTCGCACTGCATTCACTTCTTATATTTTCATTTGACACTTTATCATACACAGATTTTTCACACGTTCATGCATGTATTCTACTTTCATCCTTCTTTTGCCAGTTCCATGCTTCACATCCACACATAAGTGTCGGTAAAAGAACACCATTCATGTTAATGAGCTGAAACAAAAAAAATATATATTATATATTTACTTTTTCTTTCACCTCATAAATATTTTTTTCACGATTGTTATTTGTAAAAATTGTATTGTATGTAAATGAATAATTTAATATTAACAAAATGTACAGGGTGTTTTTTTAGAGGTTTGGTTTTTAAACTGGTAACGTTGTTTCTACAGCCTGTCAAGTTGACAGTTGACAAACATTGTTACATAAAGGATGTTTTTTTAGAGGTATACAAATTCAAAATTAAAATAAACACTTTAAAATAATGTAAATGTCTATAATATTGGCACTATTTAATAGATAATTTTATGCCATTATTGTTTAAATATGATTTCGAGCATATGAGCGCCACGGCTAGCTCGAATGAAGCGCAATCGTGAAGTCCAATATTCGACACCTTTATTGAGCAACTGGGTGAAATAGCAAAACGTACCGACTACAAATCAACTATCAATGTCAAATTGACAGTTTGTTGAAAACAATGTTGCCAGTTTAAAAACCAAACCTCTAAAAAAAAAATCCTATATTTCGGATTATCTCCTTAAAATAAGCTGACAGCTAAATATTTAGCTCTTCTGTAACATAACCTTACTAAAATATTCATGAAACTTTTAATAATTTGTATGGCGCTTGTTCCCGTTATAAGTGTACGCAAACCGGTGATCATCACTTGGGTGATATCGTGCCTGGGTAGAGAGAGTCTAAAAATCTCGCATACGTAAGTAAAATTAACGGAAAAGCATGAAGAACATTCATTACAAGGACGTCTGGCAAAAAGCCCATTTTAATCAGAAACGACCAAATTGCTCTACGGATTCCGTCCTATAAATTTCGCACGAAACACAAGAAATCATTATATACACCATCAATGTTTAGAATCCCCAAAACGATTAATTAAAAGCTTATATTTTGTAATTGAATTCTAATAACTCTTTGAAAACATTGTATTTTCACAACACCTTTTTGCACGTTAATAAAAGGAATTCAACATCGAATAACCTTAAAATATTAGAATTTTAAAAAGCAACTAAAAAATAAATGAGCAATTTAAATACAAACCAAATTAACTTAACTTCAGGTCCGATTTATGAGTTGGTTCCCCTCTTACCTAATTATAACTATGGTAAAATACAGTTAACAATACCCATTGACTTAATTTACCGATTCTGTTTCATTATACTGTTAAAATTTCTGTGGATGGGCGTCTGTGTTCAGAAAAATGTTTGTGAAATGTCCAAAAATGTGTTTTGAAAAATACAATGTCTTCAAAACGTTATTCAAAGAATCTGCGATATGGAAGAATGGTCATTGTATTGAATTCTGAAAAAGATTTTAATCGCTGTGATACTGATTAGAGAGGTCCGAGATTCAATTCCCGGCTAGGTAGATTAAAATGATATTTCTATTTACAGATCAAGAGAATCCTAATAAATATTTACAAAGAGGTCACACTACTGTTTTATCCTCAGTCAAAAACACAGTCCGTCCCAGTCTACTATGACTTCGGGGAATCAAACGTAGTTTATGAAATCAGCACAACTTATCCCGCTACTGAAAATAGGGGCAAATTTATTTAAAAAATATAATAAAAACCAGATTATAGCACTGATCGGGCCGAATGCCATATTATCTAATAAATTTGTATAAATTGACGGCTTCCACTTATGAATAATAAATATATGTAAATAGAGTAAGCATGTATACTGTTTATATATATCGAGTTCTACACCATTTATAACTCGAGAACGGCTGGACCAATTTTGAAGATCTTTGATTTGCTGGATTTGTCTCCGTTCCGGATAACAGAATAATTATTAAAACATTTGAAAAAATCACCTAAATGATTTACAATTAATTAAATTTGTCATACATTTGACTAAATTTGACTTTTGAATAAATAGTATCAAACCAAAATGGCGTATATTTTAGTTTCGGTATCGCCCGTAGGTAGTGTATTGTTGATGCCAGATGTCAAAGATTTGAGGTTATGTTTCAATCGTCGCCGGGATTTTTGGTTTTCTTTATTAATTTTAGATTAACAATGCCCAAAGTTATAAAAATCAGTATAAGAGAGACTATTCTAAAAGTTAAACCCCTTTTGTGAAGGAGAGCAGAGAATATTTGCGCCATTAATTCCATTCGAAAAAGATGACAGATGAGTGTTCCGTAGAGATTAAATAACCGATTTATGATTAGTGAATAATAATAAAAATACGTATTGTATATTTTGTATTGATTTTATAGGTGTATCTGTGTACATTCGGTCCAGAGAATTGTAACCATAGGAAATGCAGCCGCGAGTACGAGAATAAACGAAATATTTGGCTAGATGAAGACGAAGAATTTCTTTTTTCAATTGATAGGGACACTGAATCATCAAACTCTTCAGATGAGGAATATGATGATGCTAATGATGAAAACGGAGTTCATTGATAGATCACACTTATTCAAAATTATGATGTCTGCTATTTAATTGTTTTAACGTGTTTTGATGAATGTCGGAAAGTCAAAGGTGTTAGTTTTTGAAAGGGAAGAGCAAATGACAGTTTGTAATATATAAATGAAGAGAACTTGGAACAGGTGATGGAATTTGTGTATTTAGGTAGCATGTTCACAGCGGATGGCCGAACGGACAGTGATGTTGAAAGAAGGGTTGGTGCGGGTAACAAAGTGAATGGAGCTTTAAAAGTAGTTATTGGAAACAAGAATTTATCAATGAAAGCGAAAATAGCCGTTCACAATGGAGTTCTGGTCCCAACCCTTATGTATGGAAGCGAAGCATGGAACTGGCAGAAGAAAGATGAGAGCAGAATAAATGCGGTAGCGATGAGGTCCCTAAGACGTATGTGTGGTAGAACGATATATGACAGAATCTCAAATGCTGATATTAGGAAGGAATGTAGAGCGAAAGAAGGTATTATGAACAAAATTATGAAAGGTTCGTTGCGTTGGTTCGGACATATGGAGCGCATGGGTGAAGAAAGAATGGTTAAAAAAGTATACGTTAACGATGTAAATGGGGTATGAAGTCGAGGTAGACCGAGAAAAACATGGCATGACCAAATTAATCAAATATTAAAGGTTGGTCATGTCAGAAGCCGGAAGAATCGACGTGCGTGTATGACTCGATGTATGAATGTGGAGGAAGCTAGAGAGGTGTGTCAGGATAGAGTAGTGTGGCGGTCCATTCTCTCTGCCTACCCCTGCGGAGAAACGGCGTGATGGTTTGTTGTTGTTGTTGTTGTGTTGTTGTATTAAATTCATTTATTTATAATAATAAAAAAATAAGAATGATAATAATCATAATAATAATTAAAACAGTAATTAGAAGGAACAATCATACATAATTATAGAGTTAAAAACGATGAATCCTTATATATTAGGTCCTTACATATGAAATTGGCGTTTTGTATGGAAGGAACGTAAAGTTGATTTTTTTTAAATATAATATATTTATTTAATCAAAGTATGTACCATTGCTATCTATGCACTTTTGCCATCTCATAGGTAGTTCATCGATCCCTATACTAAAAAAAAACATTCGGACGGGAATCAATAAAATCTTTGTAGTCGGTTTGGACTGCCCCATCGGAGTTGAATTTTTCCCCTTGCAAGAAGTTATCCAAATTTCGAAAAAAATAGTAATCTGTTGGGGCAAGGTCCGGAGAGTACGGTGGATGTCTTAGACATTCCAATTGAAGCTCTTCTAATTTGGTAGCCGTCTGTTGTGCAGTGTGTGGTCTAGCGTTATCATGAAGCAGCAGTGGCCTAGAGCGATTAACCAGCCTCGGTTGTTTAGCAGCTAGCTTTTCCATCATGGTTTGCAGTTGCTGACAATAGACATCTGCCGTAATCGTCTGGCCAGATTTAAGAAAGCTGTAGTGAACGACACCAGCACTAGTCCACCAAACGCTCACAAGTAACTTTTTTGGAGTCAATTTTCGCTTGGGGCATGGTTTGGCTGGTTCGGCAGGGTTCAGCCATTGCGATGAGCGCTTCCGATTATCATACAGGATCCACTTTTCATCACAGGTAATGATTCGATTCAAAATCCTTCATTATTGTGCCGGTTGAGTAATGCAACGCAGCAGTCAACGCGCGTTTGTTATTTGCTTCACTCAATTCGTGAGGTACCCACCTTTCAAGCTTTTTCACCTTCCCAATTTGCTTCAAGTGGATTAAAACAGTTTTATCACTAACACCGCAGCCTGCAGCTAACTCGGACGTGGTTTGCGATGGATCCGCTTCCACAATAGCCTTCAATTCTTCATTATCAACTTTGGTTTCCGGCCGTCCACGGGGCTTGTTCTGCAGGTCGAAATTTCCAGAACGAAAACGTTGGAACCAAAAACGCACTGTGTTTTCTTTTGCGGCACCGTCGCCATACACATCATTAATCCTTCGAGCCGTTTCTGCAGCACTGGTGCCACGGTGGAACTCGTACTCGTAAATAACGCGATATTTCAAGTTTTCCATTTTGTAAACTGAGTGACGCAAAGAAAAAAAACAATTGAGGAAAAAACAAATTAATTATAATTTTCGAAACACAAATACTTGAGTAAATAGCTGTATACATTTGAATTTGGAATTCCTAACTAAAGAGAAGATATTTGAGATCAAAGTTGCCAGTACGGCAAAACACCAATTTCATATGTAAGGACCTAATATATAATCTTATTCAAGAAAAGTCGTATTCGCCAACATGGAGAATCTTTCGCATTATCGAAATAAAATTCTGAATAATATATTACAAAGAATATAATATTTTCCTTTTGTAAGAGTAAATCCTACTTCCTGAAAGTGGGATGTCCACCTAGGCACGATCGCTTTATTCACAATTCAGAATGTGTCAATAAAATGGTAGAATTTCTTTCCATCGTTGAATTGATTTGATCGCTTAATAAATTTGCGTACCCATCAAGTCAACGATTAACTGTTAAATCTCATATATTTGTCGAATCGTTTAGAAAATTTACAGCAATATGTCAATAGATCATTCAAGCCTATGAGAAACAATTTAAAATTCTGTAATCAATTATTCATATTTGGGTCATGTGCCAAAGGGAGAAAAATACCACCTCCTTCGACTGATATTAATGGATAAAGTGAAGGGACGTCGGGGACTTGGTAGAAGGCAGCTGTCCTGGCTGCGGAACATTAAACAGTGGACAGGAATTACAAGATATGTTTATGTTCCGGATGGTTATCTTCGACAGCGTCAGCACAGACTGTTTTATCTCCCAGCATGCAGAACCAACCTGCCTCTGGTGATGCCGGTGGGGAGAGCAATCAATCGGCTGAACATGATCGCTTCGGAGATCGATGTCTTTCATATTCGTGTAAGTACGTTCAGAAGACAAATACTCTTGACTTTGGAGAGTATCTTGTTTTCCTTATGTCGAACCATCTCTCGTATTTATTATGCTTTACCTGTTCTCAATAGATGTCTTAAACTTCAATAATTGTTTGTAATATCTTTTGAGAAAATAAACTGATTTGATTTGATTTGAGTTCAGAACCTGTTCTAAGTGGCGCAGGACAGAGATGCCTTTGATGCAGTGATCGCTAACGTTGGGGGGGGGGGCCTGACACGGCACCGAAAGAAGAAGAAAAAGAAACCATTTTTTTCAATGATTTAAGAATGTAATATATACGAGTACACACTGTTTTCATTTCCTACATACATTTGATATGTATCTTAATCAAATACTATATCAAAATAATAAGTCACGAGGATTTAAATAAATGATAGGAAAACATACAAAAAAACATTTTTTAAGAAATATTTTGTATTTAAATATGTTTGCTGTAACGCAAATTAATTATTCCTAATTAAAACTGTTAGGAATTGAAGTAGATCTTTTTTTTCGGTGTACACATTTTATGAAATTTTAAAGTGTTTTGAAAATACAATGTGTACCATAAGTGTAGGCCAATATAGATGAAATTTATTACCAAGATCAAAAAAATATTTAAATTAATCTTAGAAGATCACATTAAAATAAGCCACATACCATTAACATTTAATAACCATTTAATCTATAAACAAATGAAACGTTTAAATCATTGTTTTTTTTACAATTAAGCACGTTAACTTGCTAAAGTGTAAATTATACTAAATAATTTAAATTAGACAAGTTTATAATATAAGTGTGCACGAAGACAACTTGGAACAGGTGAGGGAGTTTGTGTATTTGCGTAGCATGTTCACAGCAGACGGCCGAACGGATAGTGACGTCGAAAGAAGGGTTGGTGCGGGTAACAAAGTGAATTGAGCTTTAAGAATAGTAATTGGATTATTATTATTACGGGTAACAAGAATTTATCAATGAAAGCGAAAATAGCCGTTAACAATGAACTTCTAGTCCCATCCCTAATGTGTGGAAGCAAAGCATGGAACTGGCAGAAGAAGGATGAAAGCAGAATTAGTGCGGTAGAGATGAGGTTCCTAAGACGTATGTGTGGTAGAACGATATACGACAGAATCTCAAATGCTGATATAAGAAAGGAATGTAGAGCGGAAGAAGGTATTATGAACAAAATTATGAAAGGATCGCTGCGATGGATCGGACATATGGAGCGTATGGATGGAGAAAGAATGGTTAAGAAAGTATACTTTAATGATGTAAATGGAGTACGAGGTCGAGGCAGACCGAGGAAAACATGGCATGACTAAATTAATTAAACTTTAAATGTTGGTCATGTTAGAAGTCGGAGGAATCGACGTGCGTGTATGACTCGTTGTATGAATGTGGAGGAAGCTAGAGGTTTTCCAGGATAGAGTAGCGTGGCGGTCCATTCTCTCTGCCTACCACTGCGGAGACACGGCGTGATGGTTTGTATGTTTGTTTTTTTTTGGAATCATCGTTAGATATATATTTTTTATATTAGGTCCTTACATATGAAATTGGCGTATTGTATGGGAGGAACATAAAGTTGATTTTTTTAAATATAATATATTTATTTAATCAAAGTATGTACCATTGCTATCTATGCACTTTTGCCATCTCATAGGTAGTTCATCGATCCCTTTACTAAAAAAACCATTCGGACGGAATCAATAAAATCTTTGAAGTCGGTTTGGACTGCCCCATCGGAGTTGAATTTTTTCCCTTGCAAGAAGTTATCCAAATTTCGAAAAAAATAGTAATCTGTTGGGGCAAGGTCCGGAGAGTACGGTGGATGTCTTAGACATTCCAATTGAAGCTCTTCTAATTTGGTAGCCGTCTGTTGTGCAGTGTGTGGTCTAGCGTTATCATGAAGCAGCAGTGGCCTAGAGCGATTAACCAGCCTCGGTTGTTTAGCAGCTAGCTTTTCCATCATGATTTGCAGTTGCTGACAATAGACATCTGCCGTAATCGTCTGGCCAGATTTAAGAAAGCTGTAGTGAACGACACCAGCACTAGTCCACCAAACGCTCACAAGTAACTTTTTTGGAGTCAATTTTCGCTTGGGGCATGGTTTGGCTGGTTCGGCAGGGTTCAGCCATTGCGATGAGCACTTCCGATTATCATACAGGATCCACTTATCATCACAGGTAATGATTCGATTCAAAATCCCTTCATTATTGTGCCGGTTGAGTAATGCAACGCAGCAGTCAACGCGCATTTGTTGATTTGCTTCACTCAACTCGTGAGGTACCCACCTTTCAAGCTTTTTCACCTTCCCAATTTGCTTCAAGTGGATTAAAACAGTTTTGTCACTAACACCGCAGCCTGCAGCTAACTCGGACGTGGTTTGTGATGGATCCGCTTCCACAATAGCCTACAATTCTTCATTATCAACTTTGGTCTCCGGCCGTCCACGGGGCTTGTTCTGCAGGTCGAAATTTCCAGAACAAAAACGTTGGAACCAAAAACGCACTGTGCTTTCTTTTGCGGCACCGTCGCCATACACATCATTAATCCTTCGAGCCGTTTCTGCAGCACTGGTGCCACGGTGGAACTCGTACTCGTAAATAACGCGATATTTCAAGTTTTCCATTTTGTAAACTGAGTGACGCAAAGAAAAAAAACAATTGAGGAAAAAACAAATGAATTATAATTTTCGAAACACAAATACTTGAGTAAATAGCTGTATAAATTTGAATTTGGAATTCCTAACCAAAGAGAAGATATTTGAGATCAAAGTTGCCAGTACGGCAAAACGCCAATTTCATATGTAAGGACCTAATATATCAAAATTTGTTGTATTCAACGTAAAGTATAATAATAATTAAAGAATTAAACATAAGTTCTCATATGAATATCGCCCAAGTAGGCAATAAGCTGTTTAATTATAATTACCTGTAATTGAACTACAAAAAAAATAAAATTAGTAATACAGCCAGAATGATTAGTCTGAAAATTAGACATTATGACTATAATTTTGAATTCGAGCCAAATTATAACATGAGAAGAGTTTGAGCACATAATTTGATATTATTTTATATAACGCATGAAAAGTTTTAGATAATTGAAAATATAATGGTTCAAACATGGGGCTGTTGGTATTTCTTCTTTATATCGATGAATACATTGATTCATCTGGTTATCTCATCTCTTGATTCAGATGTAGAGATAAAATACAGAATTGAGGCAGCAAGAGCTACGTTTGATAAAATGAAATCACTCATCTGCAATGATAACGTAAACTTGAAACTCTGCAAAACAAATCAAATGCTATGTGTGGTTTGTTTTATTGTATGGATGTGAAACGTGGACCTTGAAAGTTAACTCAATGAACAGAATGGAAGCATTTGAATGTGGCTCCATCGCCGAATGCTCAGAATTCCCTGGACAGACATGGTTACCAATACCAAAGTCCTGAGGCGAGCTAGAGTTGACAGGGAAATGTTATCAACTATCAAGGTTCGAAAGATTTCACATCTGGGTCAAATAATGCGTGGGGAAAAGTACCACATTCTCCAACTGATATTCGAGGGGAAAGTTGAGGGACGCCGAGGGCCTGGTAGCAGACAAATGTCCTGGCTGCGAAACGTGAGGGAGTGGACCGGCATCCGAAGTGTGGAGGAGCTGTTCCGAGCGGCGTAGGACAGGGACAGGTTTGCTGAGGTGATCGCCAACGTTGCGGGGACCCGACAGGGCACTTGAAGAAGAAGAATCTAATTTTTCCGACGATCTAAAGTTATTAAAAGCTAAAGAGGATTCTAAAGATTCAATTCTCCTACAAAATAATATTAATAAATTGTTAAAGTGGTAGAATGGTAACAAATCGTCATTTAGTGTACCTAAGTGCTCTGTAATTGCATATACTCGATCTGAAAGTCCTCAGATACTCCCATACCGCATGAATAATATTAATTTACAGTGTGCTAATTATATTAAGGATCTTGTTATCACGTTTGAGTCCAATTTTACGTTGAAATTACATGTATCTATGTAACTAACTAACTAACTAACCATCACGCCGTCTCCCCAAAGGGGTAGGCAGAAAGAATGGACTGCCACACCTTTCTTTCCTGACATATTTCTCTCGCTTCCTCAACATTCATACATCGTGTCATGCACGCGCGTCGATTTCTCTGACTCCTCACATGGCCGACATTCAATATTTGATTTATTTGATCGTGCCACGTTTTCCTCGGTCTTCCTCTATTTCTGGTTTCATTTACATCATTAACATATAATTTTTTTACCATTCTTTCTTCATTCATTCTTTCCATATGCCCAAACCATCTTAATGATCCTTTCATTATTTTGTTCACGACACCATCATTCGCACCGCATTCACTTCTTATATTTTCATTCGACACTCTATCATACACAGAATATCCACACATTCGTCTAAGAGGTCTCATTTCTACTGCATTTATTCTACTTTCATCCTTCCTTTGCCAGTTCCATGCTTCGCTTCCATACATAAGGGTCGGTAGAAGAACACCATTGTGCACTACCATTCTAGCTTTTTTGGATAGGTTTTTGTTTGCGATGACAACTTTAAGTGCACCATTCACTTTGTTGCCTGCCCAACCCTTCTTTCAATATCCCTCTCCACTCGCCCATCTCTTGTAAACATACTACCTAAATACACGAACTCAACTACTTGCTCCAAATTTTCACCATTCACGCTAATGTTGCAGACTGTCATGGTTTCTTCCTTTTCAAAAATCATTACCTTGGACTTATTAACATTCATCATCAGATCATTTCGCATGCATACCTCATACATACAATTCACTAATTAAATTAAATAAATTAAAAAAATAAGAAAAAAAAAACTGTCTCACAGGAATGTTGGATTTCAAGACTCTTGAAACTCGTCGAATGATCTTTATATGTAAGAATTTTTTCAAACTATAATATTATCCGGAGGTATTTACAAAGCCAGCGTAGGTTGGTGAAACAGCTGTGGCGACAATCTAATAAAAAAATAATTGCGATACGTATGATAACGATGTTCCAAAATTTTAACGTTTAATGATATGAAATCATAATAAATAAATCTTTAAACAATTACAAACATTCGTAAGATGAACTGTCACATGTAAAAGTTTAATATCGTATGCTTTATAGAGATTTATTTGGATTTAATATTCTTGTATACGGAGGTACTAATCCTCTTATGTCTGTTGTAAACATTTTGGAAATCTGATTTCTAGGGTTAATGCGACCGCTTGATCTCTGTGCCCCCCAGATAAATTATTCTGAATGGGGCGACTAGCTAAACCCCTATTCTATGGCTGGCTACATTGGCAGGTCAACTAAAAACCGTTTCATATTGCGGCAGGCTATATTTGCAGCCCATGTATGAATGTATTTTATAAACCTTTTTACTTTAGATCTTTACTAAAATACTTAATTGTGCATAATATTCTGCTACACTGCGACTATCTGTCTAAGCTGGAAATGTGGCCAGCAGAACAATTTTTTAACTGCAAATGAAGTCAACCGCACTATGGGGGTTAAAGACCACGTAAAAAATTCCCACGTGTTTTGAACACAAAGTCAACTTCAAGATTCAACTGTGAACGGTGCCGTGTCAGGTCATCCCAACGTTGGTGATCACAGCAGCGAAGGCATCTCTGTCCTGCGGCATTTGGAACTGGTTCTCAACTCTGCTCATACTTGCCCATTCTCTTATATTTCGCAGCCAGGACAACTGCCTTCTACAACTCTCCGACGTCCCTCTATTTAAACTATTGTTTTCAGCCGGAGGAGGTGGTATCTTTCTCCCCTTAGCCCATGACCTAAATATGAGACCTTTCTAACCTTCACAATCGACAACAGCTCTCCATTGGTTCTGGCTCTCTGTAGTTCGTCTGTATTACGTTCAGGGGACAAATACTCTCGACTTTAGAAAGCATATTGTCTTCCTAATGTCGAACCATCTCTTATGCGTTCCTGATATTATGTTGAATGTATATAATATTTTACCTGTACCCAATAGATGCCTTAAACATTTATGCGGTTTGTAATTTCTTTTGGGTAAATAAACTGATTTGATTTGTTCTATGTTCGCCATACTCTGTGTAGTTGATGTTTTGTGTGTCTTTTTATTTTTTTTATATACTTTGCATATACGAGTACAACACTAAATTTAAAAAAAATTAAATATCAGACATGTTTCGGACAACCGGGTCCTTCCTCGGTGATGTTATAAAGATATTTAATTTGATTTGATTTGTTTACTAACCCTATCGGTCCACGGTGGACGGATCATTCTGCGATATATCCACATCGCCTCCAACCGGTTAATTACTTCCTACAAATATATACATTGTAAAATTATTATTAACTATTTAATTTGGTTCTAATATCACGCTTTATTTAATGAATTTCTATAAAATTGTGGCGACAGCAGTTTCGCCATCATGCCAATTTCATAGATATTAAATACATAAATTGTGATGTTACAATAGTGTTCCAAACTATCTTTCATTGGACTGTTTAAATTCATACACTAAAAAGGGAACTTTGTGTCCCGAAACATGTTTGTGAAATGTGCAAAAAAGGTTGTGATAATACAATGTTTCCAAAAAATCATTCAAATGTGAATCCACAACACAAAGTGATGGCGAATATATTATAGAATAAAGATAAGAAAAAGTTACGCGACATATAATCAATTACCAAAGTGATAGCAAACATCAGCCTTTAGCCTACTTTCGCATGATATGTAATACTTTTCTCGTCTTTAGTAATAATAACAAAAAACTACATACATTAGTACTTTACTATAATATGTTATATTAGCGGGCGTCAACAAGTATCCAACTTTTTGTCCGTTTGTTTTTTCGAGACTAAAACAATTTAAAATTGATCAGAGTACAAAAAATTGTGGTTTTTAACGACTGGTTTAACGGGAATTGCTCTTATTACATTTGCCATATACGTAACCTGAAGACAAACCAATCACTCCTTTTGGAATGCAGATTATAAAAGTATACACAAATCATCATTACAATCGTCTCCAACGATTCAACCCATTGTGGATCCTGGTTACTTCATAATAACTTTTTTACTTCTGCCCATCACCAACAATATAAAATACATCTCCCCATATCGCATGATCATCGTCTTTAAACCCTTCATCCAAATTTGGCATATTGTATTTGAATTCATCAGATTTCTTCATCCTCCTTTACCCAAAGATTTCCTAACTATTATGGGTTTTAGTTACAAATAATGTATTTTAATATATAATAGGTACAATACATACATTGAAAAAAATACCACAAGATTCTTGACAAAACATAAATGATAAAAATACATTGTAAGATATAAACTGACCTGGCGTCACTTCCAACTGCTTCCATCATGTTGTGGTAGTGCAGAGAATGCATCATCTTCTCGTGCATAGCCTGCTCTGCAGTTTTAGTCGAACTCTTCACTGACCCTGCGTAGTTCTCCCTCGGCATGATGTTAGGACTCATGCAGGCCATGTTTGGAATAACGGGTTTAGTTTCAACAGGGCCAAAATCGTAATCCACTTGCGTGACACATGCGCCTTGTTGCCCGTAACTATTGTTAATGTGTTCCGGGTAACTATCCCTGGGATATATGTTGTCAAGTAGCTGACGTGTGCGCATCGAAGATCCGTTAACCGATTGTAATGGTCTTCCACGACCAGCCATTGGATGTACGGTGTCCCGACTAGTAGATGTTCGAGGCTTGTTGTTTCCACTCTGTGGCATGTGCGGTAGCTGACATTGCGAAAAACACGCCCTTCTGCCGTCTTTGGGCATACGACCTTCTTTAAAAGAGAGCATATTTTTTAAAACAGATGTGTTCGCCGACTCCCTGTGCGTATTTCTCTCTCTCGGCATACTCTTCTCTCTTGGTACGTTACTAACTGGCTGCACCGATCCGTAATTTGTTGTATATGTACACTCGAAAGGACTATCCTCCTTGATCGTATTAATCTTTCGAATCCGAGAGCTGGGTCTCTTCACAGAGTTTCCATCGAAATTTTGCATAGACCAATGAGTATTAGGCTTGCCTCCACTGACGTTGGTCATTGTTAACAACTGTTTGTCATGTTGTGACATATGTGTGTTCATAAGAATATTTACATTATCCATTGGTGGAATGTGGCTGGAAGGATTAGCTCTGACAAAAGATCTTTCTTCAGAATTTGAGTAATTGATTACATTATTATTGGGATTGACAAATGTGTGAGATGGGTCGAGATGCATGGTGGGCCTCATACTATTTGGCATAGAATGAAAGTTGGTACCTTCTAGTGACATCTGGTTACTCGGCTGAATTAAGCCTCTGTGTCTCGTTTCTTCGGTAGACGATACGGGCTGACCAGGGTGTGCTCCCGAGGAAGATGGATCGTTATACCAATGCCTTATCATTCTATCTCGCTTATATTAAACAATCGTTAGAACTTAATAGCAGACTGCTAATGGTTTGTATGTTTAATAAGTTCGTAGGTTGGCACATAGTACGACATAATTTTTTTTTTCAGTTTTATATTATATAATATCCTTTTAAAGCAATATTCATGTTTACTCCATTAATGTAACTTAATCTACGTAATCGTGTATAAATTTAAAGAATGTTTAGTCACGTGAAAAATAAATCACTTCACAATAGTTCAAAGTTTACAATTGTATTAATTGACTATAAGTAATTAAAGTTATTTACACATTAAGACCTAAGCAATTTTAAGTACAGAATACTAATTCCCTTTTAATTATTAAATGTGTAGAACTTCGGTGTAAATAATTGGTCCAACTAATGTATCGCCAAATTAGCGAGCACCAAATTCATTCGGATGAGGGTAGGAGTCACCCTGTCTAACCCAAATGAATTCAAAACTAACCTGCGCTAGCAAGGATCGCGAAGTCGCGTGACACTCCACCGGTGATACCAGTGTTCACGGAGATAGAAACAAAATCATCACAAAACAAAACATAAAGAAGGACGGGTTAACGATGCCGATATTTTTTTGCAATATCGGTGAAAAATGTTCATTAATAAACCGCTGTTTAAATTTATATGACAAGTGTGGCCCGTATCCAAATTGGAAAAGGTTGGAATCGGTCCGCGAAACATGCGGCAGGTCTCACGCTCGCGGCACCTACTCCCGGCGACGTTCGACTGTAAACTGCTCCAAGAGCAGAGGAGACCGACGGCCTAGCGAACGCCGAGCGGACTGCAGGCGCGCGCCTCCGCCGCCGTCCCGCCCCCCGCCGCGGGAAACTTCTCTCTTCGCGGAGCGGAGATTATCACAGGTAAAGATGAACAAAATGTGACCAACTAACTTTTTCTCTGGGGTCTGTTGCTTAATTACAAGTCCTGGTGAATTGTATGTATGAGGTATGCATGCGAAATGATCTGATCATGAATGTTAATAAGTCCAAGGTAATGATTTTTGAAAAAGAAGAAATCATGACAGTCTGCAACATTAGCGTGAATGGTGAAAATTTGGAGCAAGTAGATGAGTTCTTGTATTTAGGTAGTATGTTTATAAGATATAGGGGAGTGGAGAGGAATATTGAAAGAAGGGTTAGGGCAGGCAACAAAGTGAATGGTACACTTAAAGTTGTCATCGCAAACAAAAAACCTATCCAAAAAAGCTAGAATGGCAATGCACAATGGTGTTCTTCTACCGACCCTTATGTATGGAAGCGAATCATGGAACTGGCAAAAGAAGGATGAAAGTAGAATAAATGCAATAGAAATAAGAACTGTTACACGAATGTGTGAATACTCTGTGTATGATCCCGAAGATCCCGGTTTCGATTCCCGAGGATAGCAGAGTGAATGTCACACTGTCATTTATCTGGTGTAGAATACACGTGACAATAAAATACCAATAGATTAGCTATCACATGTCACGAGAATCAATATAATAGCTTAAAACAAATTGTATACAGTAATTGGGTTCAAATGACAAATTGTATACTCGTATAGTAATTGTTCTATTCAAAAAGTACAATTTTATTTGGTCATTGAAATTTTCAAATAATAATTAAGAAAAACATTTTTTTTAAGATAATCAAATGATTTGACTGAAATCTCTTGATGGAAGTTCATTTTAAATAATAATTAAATAAAACGATGGTTTTTAAATATCCACTTTTGTCTTAATTTAGACGCGAGCCTGGCGAAACCGGTCGCTGTCGAAATAAAGACAAAAGTGGAAGTAGTTAAAAAAACATCGTTTCATTTCATTATTAATTACATTAAACAATGTTTTATAATAACTACTTCCACTTTTGTATTTATGGCAGCGACCGGTTTCGCCGGGCTCGCTGGTATCTAGAGACTGGTCAGACTAGTCTGTCGATGTCGACTTCCGTCAAGAGATTTCAATAAAATCATTAGTTTTAGAATTTCAACACAATATCACCTTCATATACATAATAATGTCAATAAATCGGTTAACAGGTAGCGGCTGTTGATCTTAGATCGGTGAAGTCCAATCGGTGGTTCGTGGGCGCCTGATTACCCGAGAAGAATTTAGAAGAAGATCCCGAACGGAATGTTCGAAAGAACTTTTTTGAAATATATTAATAAGCCTTGAATGAACATTGTTAAAATTTATGCATTTTATTAATATATTTATTGCAATAGTGTGGCAGTCCATTATTTCTGCCTACCCATTCGGGGAGGCGGCGTGATGGTAAGTTAATTAGTTTTTTATTGCAATATAATTAAATAATTAAAAACTTGAATATGTATTTTTCCAACAAAACGGTGACATTATTAAAGTTTATATATAGATAAACATGTTATTTATTGTCAGCGTATGCGAATATGTTAGCAAAACCGTTTTAATGATAATTTATATAATTCTTTGAAAAGCGTGGGTTCCCCCCTCAAGTTAAACACATTCACTTTAGACAATAAGTTTTGCCGATTGGATAATTTATTAAGTAATTTATCATTAATTTATAATACAAAACATGATTGTTCATTGGTTTTACTTGGATTTAATTTATATAAATTACATAAATTGTGACAAATTTGTTTCGCCTTGCGAGGGCATTCTCAAACTGAAATTTGCGAAATAAATTTATCAGAATTTAAATAAATTAATTTCAAGTCAAACACTAAAAATCGTGTTTACTATTATAAATCAATAATGTAGTAATTGTATCTCAATAGAGACGAAGATGCCAAAATCGGCCAAAAAACTACCTCGAATCCTGATAATATTGGCCAATTCGGATTAAGTCAGAGAAATGATAGAGGACAACTTCTAATCGAATTTCTTAGAAGAGAGGATCTGTACTGCATGTCAACATTTTTCAAAAAAACCCCACAGAGAAAATGGACGTGGAAAAGTCCAGATGGTGTTACAAAAAATGAAACAGACTACATTTTAGGCTCTAAAAAAGAAATCTTTAATGATGTGTCTGTGCTGAACCGTTTCGACACTGGGAGTGATCACAGAATAGTACGGGCCAAAATCCAGATCAAAACGAAGTTAGAAAGGAAAAAACTGATCTCTAAAGTCATAAGACCACCCGCCTCGGTTATGGAGGAAAGACACGAAGAGTACCAAACACACCTCACAAACAAATTGAGATCAGATCCTTGTGGAAATGACCTGAATGATTTGTGTGCGTCCATCACCGAAGGAGTATTAACAGCAGCCAAAAAAGTTTGCAATTTGAAACAGAAAGGCGACCCTAAGTTATAACTAAGTACCTTAGCACTGATAGAAAAGAGAAAACAGACACCCAGGGATTCAAATGATTACGAGACCCTAAACAAACAGATAAAGAAGGCTATCCGAAAAGACTCGAGGTCTCACAAAACGAAAACAATTGAACAAGCTATCGAAGATAATATGAATCTTAAAGTTTTAAGATCAAAACTGGCAAAGGCACGGGGTAGAATCCATTGCATGAAGGACAGAAACAGTATTATCCACCATGACAAACAGGATATCCTGAATATTGTACAAAAATTTTACTCCACATTGTATAGTGAGTCAGTACCTGTACCGAGTCAAATAAACTCAAGAGGTACACCAATCAGAAACATGGGTTCAGAAAAAATACCTGAAATAAACAGAGACGAACTTAGAGCAGCCATTAATCAACTTAAAAACCGAAAAAGCCCCGGAGAAGACAGGATTACAGCCGAAATGTTGAAAAACGGTAGAATCGTATTACAGGATGCACTATGCGCTCTATTCAATCGTTGTCTACAAGAGGAAAGAATACCAGAAAAATGGCGCAACGCTGAAGTTATACTTCTATTCAAAAAAAGAGACGCAGCTAACATTGGAAACTATAGACCCATAAGTCTTCTGAGTGTCTTATATAAACTATTCACAAAAATTATCACAAAAAGGTTAACACCCAAGTTTGACTTCTATCAACCAAAGGAGTAAGCAGGTTTCCGAAGTGGTTATAGCACCATTGACCACATCCACACGTTGCGTACACTCATAGAGAGATGCACAGAATACAAAATTCCTCTGTACCTGGCTTATGTAGATTATGAAAAAGCTTTTGATTCTCTTGAAATGTGGGCCGTATTGGAGGGGATGAAATGGCTGGAATAGACTCTCGCTTCATAAATCTTATACAGAATATTTATCAGAACGCTACATTGCATGTGACTCTAAATGACGATTGGAAGACTAACCTGATACCAGTAAAGCGTGGCGTGAGACAAGGAGATCCAATTTCTCCGAAACTATTTACTTTGGCGTTGGAATATGCCTTAAAACATCTACCATGGGACTCCAAAGGCATAATCATAGATGGCACTCATCTTAATCACCTACGTTTCGCAGACGATATTATTGTCATCAGTAACGACCCTACACAACTGACGGAAATGCTAAAGGAGTTGAACGAAGCATCTAAAAAAGTTGGCCTAAAAATGAACCTCACTAAAACCAAGTTGATGACGTCACAACCAGCACAAATCGTATTGGACAATGCCAGCATTGAATCTGTCAGTGAATACATTTATTTGGGTCACAAAATACAACTTGGGCGAGATAACCAGACAGCAGACCTGAATAGAAGAGTCGGACTAAGCTGGGCAGCATTCAAAAATCTTTGTCACATTTTTAAAAATCCGAAAATACCCATCAACCTGAAAAGGAGAGTGTTCAATGCCTGTGTCCTGCCAGTGTTCACTTATGGTATTGAGATAGTCACAATGTCACAAAAAAGTGCCAACAAGCTAAGAGTCACTCAGAGAGCAATGGAGAGAGCCATGTTGGGTATCAGTTTACGGGACAGACTCAGAAATGAGGACATAAGAGTCAGGACAAAGGTTTCCGATGTTGTCAAGATGGCCGCAACCCTCAAGTGGCGATGGGCGGGACATGTCGCTCGCGATCCAGAAGAAAAGTGGACAAGGCGACTGCTGTGCTGGTGGCCAAGGACGGCAAAGCGTGGAGTTGGGCGCCCACAGTTGCGTTGGCGCGACGATATCCGGAGAAGTGCGGGAAGTGCCTGGATGCGGATCGCTCAGAATAGAAGAGAATGGAAAATGCGAGAGGAGGCCTACGTCCAGGAGTGGACGGTCAATACGGGCTGAAGAAGAAGAAGAAGAAGAAGAAGAAGAAGAGACAAAAATTTGGTTTTGGAAACAGAATATGGTGGTCGAGGCGTTTACAGGACTTATGACCTGTCATTACAAACAACATTCCCCATTCCGCCCTTCTTACGACCAATTTACAATTTACGCCTTCGTTTCTATTGAGATACAATTAATCCTTAAATGATTAACCCGCAATGGGTAAAATCCAGTATTTGTCTACAAGTATTTGTATACATTCAAAAACAAAATGTTTAATAATGGAGTTTTACAAAACTAATACCTCAACCATCAATTATTTAACATTATTGTGTATTACCAACACGATGAAGAAATGGAACTGGTTAAATAAAGATGTGAAACAATAAATAAGTGACAGAGTACAGAAATGTCATATAAACTGGATATTTTAGAGTAGCGTCATCGACTTTTTTTAAACTACTAGCTTTAAAAATATATTGGTAACTAAATAGTTATCAAGGGGATATAAAATAATAATACCCCAAACTTCTCAACTTCTTTATTCATTATATCACGTATCTCAAAGCCATCACTACAAATAGAAATATATCCACTAAAGCAAAGATGGCAGTTTATAATGGAGTTCTAGAACCAACCCCAATGTATGGTAGTGAGGCTTGGAGCTAGCAAAAGACGGATGAAAGTAGGTTAAATAAAAAGGAAAGTATGGCATGACCAAATTAATCAAATGCGTAAAGGTGGTCATATTTGACGTCGTCATGATGTCGAAAAAAGCGATGAGAAAAATCCAATGGGTATATCATGGGTAGTTAGTTAGTTATTTATCTACTCGGGTGGTGGTCTAGGGGATAGAACGCTTGGCTCTTGATCCAGGGGACTTGGGTTCGAGCCTGGACATGACCAGATTCCTTCTTCATAATAATGAGCTATTTTCTGCTCATATTGAAGATTGTAAAATAAATTCTGATATCATTGATTTAAATCTTGGGTGTTAGTCTTTTAAAAAAAAAAATATGTATATATCCAATAAAGAGGAGAATACCAAAAATCATAAAATTCTTCACAAAATTAAATATTGAAACATAAAATATGGAAGTATTAACTCACTTAACGCCAATAGTTCCATTCGACGAGTCTCCCAACCTGGCATCTCTATTGGAGTCTTCATTGCTACCGGAAGCCGGTGTCCAGGACTCTGGCTTTTCGGTGTGCGCCAAGATCACGGAATCCATAGAGTTGTCGCTTCCAGTCGTCAACAGGGAGCTGCTGTCGTTGCTCACGTCATCTGACCGGGGTATCTGAACAGGGCTAGCGCACTCCACATTGTATTCCTTATTCTGTTCTGATTTTACGGATCTTATAACTCCTATATTCCCTCTGGAGTAATTTTGAACTATGATGGAGCTTTTGTTCTGCACAATGACGGGCTGGAAGGCGGAGACGGGCTGTTGTTGCTGGGTGATCACCGACTCGGATTTCGCCTGCAACTTGTCTTGTGGAGTTTCTATCACAGCAACAGCTTTGACAATGACTTGCGTCACGGGAGATACAGTTGTGGTAATTATAACCTCCTCAAAATTGGGTTCATCATCAGCTAAGTTAGATTTCGCCATCTGTAACAAAATTAAAAATACATATATCACTTATTACAAGCAATAAAACCTATATATACACATTTATTATATATACAATATTCAAAGTGGATATATTGTATTGAACTGTTAAATACATTAAACTGGGATGTATGGTATTTGTTTTAATTAAATGACACAGCTAAACCATCATAGTATTTTGAGCGTTATTATTTTACTGACAGGGAAAACAATTCATACATATATGTATTATGGCTGTTGTGTGGTTCAGAAACCTGGACTCTGAAGGTGCATACTATGAACTCGCAACATAGAATTTTTGAACCCGAATGTCTGTAAGATTTCCTATCTGAGTCACATCTTGCGTGGAGACAAATACAAGATCCTCCAAATTATACGAATGGGCAAAACTGAGGGGTGACGTGGTCATGGCCGAAGGCAAACGTCATGGCTGCGCAACATCAAAGATTGGACTGGAATACGGAGCGTGGAAGAGATGTTCCAGGGGGTGCAAGACAGATAAGCGTTTACAGAAGTGATTGCCAACGTCAGAGAGACCTGATATGAGACATGTAGAAGTAGAAGAAGATATGTAAAATGCGTTCTAATTACCATTACGAAAAAGAGCGCTCTATTTAACAAGTAAAAAAAACAAGATATTGGTTTTCATAAAATTTTATCTCATTTATTGGATATGCATGTTAATGTTCTAATTGCACATATAATAATACTATTATTAAGTAACTTACTAATCTTTAGCATAAATTTTCACATGGATATATTAATTTAATTGTTGTTTCAAAAGTTTTTAAATAAAAATATATATTACTAGCTGACCCGGCGAACTTCGTAGCGGCTCAGAATCAATTAATGTTGTGTAAACTTATTAGCTAAATTAAATTCAGTTTTTTTTTCATGTTAAAGTATTTTAATTACATTGAAATTAATGTACTTCAAGTGGCAGCAAGGCATTTCCTTTATTGAAGCGAATCGAAATGATTCGCGTAGCATTGTTGCACTACTTTATATTAGACTATTTGCTGGATGGGGTGCACTCGGGTCGATTCCCTTCATTGAAGCACCTTGTGATATACGACATTTTTCGTTTTGTTGTTGCGAGAACGAACAAATCTAATGATTTGCAGTCACGTGAACATGCTACGTATAATGAGTTTAAAATTTCAGTTGGATAGCTGGTAGCTTCGTCTTCGTTTGTTACACAGTCAATAGATTTTAAGGAATGCAGTGGACCAACGATTTGATTTTTAATTGTGAAGTTTAAGTGATCCACATCTTTGATCTTTGACGCAAGAATTATTTGTTCACTCAACCAATTGTGATTTTGGTAGTTAGCAATGATGTTCGGGAACACTTTGTTGATGAGGTCGATACAATGGATAATCTTTGTTGCCAGTGATAGTCTCCGCCGTCAAATTTGTTAAGATAACGCTTGGAACACTTGCCGTGGACCATGCGAGGTGATTGGGGGTTGATGTCGCCACACGGTTAGTGAATCATGTTCGTAATTACAACATCATGCAGGTCTAGATCGGTTTCGGGATCAGGAATCTCGTCACATGTGATGTCATGAGGTAGCGATGTATACAGATTTATTTGTGATTTTTCCAATGCGCGAGGAAACTTCTAGAGGCAGACACGAACAAAAAAATTCATTGAAATCAGTTCAATTCTCGTGATATCATCAAAAAAGCCGTTCCATACTAAATGTATGAGAAATTTTTTCATCATAATTTTTTTTTCGATGTTTTAATATAATAGTTATTCTGCTATTCAGGACGGAGACAAATCCAACAAATCAAAGATCATAAAAATCGGTCCAGCCGTTCTTGAGTTATAAATGGTGTTACTAACTCGACTTTGTTTATATAGGTACATAATATATAGATAGATTTTAGTGAAAAAAGTTAAATCGCATTCATATATTAGGTTTATAACTTTGCTTTCGCCGTTTTGCAATAGATGGCAGTAGCGGTAAGTGGTAGTTGGAATAAATAGATCATAGATGTCATACAATAAGCTTAAGTATTTGTAAACATAACGCCATCGAAATATTAGTCGATTTGTGTCTGCATCATAAAGTTATTCCCGATTAAACATGTCAGCTTACGAGCCAAATTCTCGTCATTTGCGGGAGGTTTTAATTTTATGCTTTAATATGAAGAAATCTGCGGCTGAGGCTCATCGAATGCTCTTAAATACCTATGGTGAGGCCGCTATTAGTGAAAGAACGTGCCGAGAGTGGTTTCAACGCTTCAAGAACGGTGATTTTAACGTCGAAGACCAGCATGGCGGTGGAAGAGAGAAGGTTTTCGAATATGCAGAATTGGAGGCATTACTTGATCAAGACTCGTGTCAAACGCAACAAGAATTGGCAGGATCATTGGGAGTGACGCAACCAGCCATTTCAAAACGCCTGAAAGTCATGGGAATGATTCAGAAACAAGGAAATTGGGTGCCGTACGAGTTGAAGCCGAGAGATGTTGAACGGCGTTTGTGTGTTTGTGAACAGCTGCTTGCAAGGCGAAGACGGAAGGGATTTTTGCATCGCATTGTGACTGGGGACGAGAAATGGGTTCATTACGATAATCCCAAGCGCAGAAAATCATGGGGATATCCCGGCCATGCTTCCACGTCGACAGCCAAACCGAATATTCACGGTTCTAAGGTTATGCTCAGTATTTGGTGGGACCAGCTCGGCGTAGTGTATTATGAGTAGTTAAAACCGACTGAAACAATCACAGGCGATCGTTATCGAACGCAATTAATGCGTTTGAGCCGAGCATTGAAAGACAAACGGCCGCAATACAACGAGAGACATGATAAAGTGATTTTACAGCATGACAATGCTCGACCCCATGTTGCGAAAGTGGTCAAGACATACTTGGAAACTTTGAAATGGGAAGTCCTACCCACCCGCCGTATTCTCCAGACGTTGCTCCCTCGGACTATCACTTGTTTCGATCAATGGCACACGGCCTAGCTGACCAGCACTTCCGGTCTTATGAAGAAGTAAAAAATTGGATCGATTCGATGACCAGTTTTTTCAACGCGGGGTTCGTATGCTGCCCGAAAGATGCGAGAAAGTAGTGGCCAGCGATGGACAATACTTGAATCATAAATGTATAACCAGTTTTTTACGATAAAGCCTCGAATTTCGGGGAAAAAACGGCGGAAGCAAAGTTGTACACCTAATACAACATAATACCAAGAACGCATTAGAGATGGGTCGACATTAGGAAGACAAGATACATTCTTAAGTCATTTGTCTCCTGAACGTTCCTTCATTAATATGAAAGACGTCGATTTCCAAGGAGACCGCGATCAGCAGACTAATTGCTCTTCCCAATGGTGTCACCAGAGGCAAATTGATTCTGGTGGCCGGTAGGTAAAACAATCTGTGCTGTCGCGACGGAGAAATCTATCAGGGACAAAAGGACCAACACCCTCTAGCACGGCCGAGTTCTCGAAATATCCCCTGATTAATTTAAAGAAATCGGTAATGAGATTCCTATCTCTTCGAAGCTGTAAATAATTAGTTCCAAGATTCCTAAAAGAAATGCCGTGGGATAGAGTCACGGATAACTACCATACTCTCTCAAGTAGATATACCTCAGAATTTTTTTCTGAACCCTCTCCAGCATAACGGAATATCTCGCCTCGTTAGGACTCCATATCATAGAACCACTTTCGAGTCTGCTCCGAACCAACGCGTTGTATAGGACTCTGAGCACATTGGGATCTCTTATAACTTTTCCGTTCCGAATGATGAAGCCCAACATACTCAGTGCAATGTCACAAATCCTCTCGATATGTGCACGAAAAGTCAGTCTTCTCTCATAGATGATTCCGAGATCCCTCATCGTAGATACGAGTACATGTTTAAGTTGCTGGTTCTTCATTGTGTATCTATGATACACAGTTCTCAATGCTCTAGTAAAAGATAGCATAACGCACTTAGAGACATTGAATTGCATTTTATTACTGTAGTTAACAATATTTTCAATGTCCGACTGGAAGCGAAGACAATTGTCAGGATTGTTAATTTCTAGGAATAATTTCTAGGATCATCTGCAAATAAAAGAAATCGCAAGAAGTTTATCACCTTCGCAATATCATTTATGAAGATGGTGAAGAGGAGTGGTCCTAGGTTTGAACCTTGTGGTAACCCTGCATTTACAAGAAATGGTTCCAATTGAAAAATTCCGTATGAGACGAATTGTTTTCTCCCCTCGAGGTAACTAATAAAAAACATAATCAACTGAAAAGAGAATCCAATTTAAGAAAGCTTTGGTATCAGAATGTCGTAGTTCACAGTATCAAAGGCCTTTGAGAAATCATTATATGAACAGTCAACTTGGTGACTATTATCCAAGGCCCTTGTAATGTATTCTGTGAATACCATGAGATTAGTTTCAGTAGAGCGCCCCTTCCTGAATCCATGTTGTTCTGTTATAATATGGGGGTCGACTTTGGGAGATATAAATTTGAATACATGTGAACGACGCAAACGTGAATGCGAGTAAGTTTGGTTATATACTTAAAGCTTTATCCAAAATATACGGTGCTGGTATCAATATTCAAACTATTTCACTATAGGGACGGTAACCCAGTAACGGTATCAGGGCGCCAGCAACGCAATCAAGTCCAACCCTAATGGCCATAAGTCTGGTTTCTTCCAACTGAGACAGCTAAAGCACATACGCAGATGTTTACCTGTTGGTGAAGCTAGGACCCTCATAAATTATTTTGTAGTGTCACGGTTAGATTATTGCAACGGAATGTACGCTGGATTGCCAAATAATCAATTAAGCAGAATACAAAGCGTATTTAATGCTGCTGCCCGATTGATTATGGGGCAACAAAAATATTGTCATATCACGCCGCTCCTGAAGGACCTTCATTGGCTTAAAATCCGAGAGCGAGTAAAATATAAATTGTGTTTGACAGTGTTTAAGGCTCGACACCAGAGAGCGCCAGCGTATATATCGGACCTCTGCGTGACACCCATGCCAACGGAAAGGCAGCGTTCACTCCGATCAGTAGAAACAAGTGCAAACAACATAGCGATTCCAGTCAGAGCCAATAAAGCATGTTTCTATGATCGTGCTTTCAGCGTTGCGGGTCCGTTGGCGTGGAATAGCCTCCATGTTAGTATTAAGTATGAGGATAGTGACGTTAAATTTAAGAAACATCTGAAGACTGCACTGTTCGGTCAGTCATTTCCTAGTGCGCCCTTGGAGTAATTGATTTTACAAAACGGCGCACTTAAAATACAAATCATCATAATAATAAATAAATAAATTGGAATCGTCAAATGACATTGACCAGACTCGCTCCACGAAAAAAAACAGTGGAATTAAACTATATATAAAAATATATTTCCATTAAATTTCAGAAATAAGAGTTTTTCCATTATTTGTATAGGGTATTTATTTAGAGGTTTGTTTTTTAAACTGGCAACATTGTTTCTACAGACTGTCAATTTGACAGTTGACAGTTGATTTGTAGTCAGCGCGTTTTGCCATTTCACCCAGTTGCTCAATAAAGGTGTAGAAAATTGGACTTTACGATTGCGCTTCATTCGAGCTCATGTCATGTTTAAAAAATAATGGCATAAACTTATCTATTAAATAAAGCCAATATCATAGACATTGACATTATTTTAATGTGTTTTTTTTTTCATTTTGAATTTGTATACCTCTAAAAAAACACGCTTATACACATTGTTACATAAAGGGTGTTTTTTTAGAGTTGTTGTAGAGTTGTTGTTGCAATGTTGCCAGTTTAAAAATCAAACCTCTATAAAAACACCCTATATTAGTTTTATTCCATTACATTGTAACGAAATGACACTGTATTTTGTTGTGGCAATTTGCAACTGACGTCAGTGCGATGCGTCTTATTTTATGATAACAAGCGGTAGTTACCTTCTGAAAATAAAATTCATGGCTGTTTTCAAAACAAGTATACAATTGAAGATTATTACGCTGGGAAGAAAACAAATCATTTGGATAAAGGACATAAGTTGATTGCCGCAAAGAGCATAAATTTGTATAATTATTGGTAGATGACGCAGATAGAAAATTATTAATAATAATATTACCCGGTTAGGAATACCATAAAAAATATACAATAAAAAATATTATAAATAAATGAAAAATGCTGTTTGATATTTCATGATAGAAGTTGATTTAGAAAAACGAAAAATTTTAGGATGAAACAGGTTTTTAATTAGTCATAAAGAAAGAATTTGGAATTTGGTATGTACATGAATAAATACAGAGAGATAGGGAGAGACTACTTTAAAAAATAATGGTACGTATGAAGAAAAAATATCAAAATACTTGGGCCATGTTCTGAGAGGCGAAAAGTACGCACTATTACATCTGATCTTGGAGGGTAAAATTGAGGGTCGACGAGGTGTTGAGAGAAGGCGGGTTTCCTGGCTGAGGAACATCCGAGAGTGGACGGGGCTGAGGAACGTGGGGGAGCTGTTCCGAGGTGCCCAGGATGGGGAGGCCTACTCAAGGGTGATAGTCAACGTTGGGGAGACCTGACAGGACACGGAAATAAGATATATAACCAGTTTGAAATCAAATAAATAATTAGAATTAAATTAATGGCGCTCTCAAAGTCATCAATGCAAATAAAAATATTTAAACTAAACAAAGATGGCAGTACATAATGGAGTTCTAGTGTCAACCCTCATGTATGGAAGTGAAGCTTGGATCTGGCAATAAAAGGATGAAAGTGGGATAAATGCCGTAGAAATGAGATCACTGAGAAGAATGTGCGGGAAAACGATAAATGATAGAATACCGAACGACGAAATAAGGAAGAAATGTAAGGCAGTCGATTGCATTATAAGTAAAATTAAAAGAAGGATCTCTGAGATGGTTTGAACATATGGAACGAATGGACGAGAGAAGAATGGTTAAAACGTTATATACAAGCAGTGTGAGTAGAAAGAGAAGCCGTGGAAGACCAAGGAAAGCATGGCATGACCAAATTAGGCTTACCGCGCACTAAGCAGCCAGGTTGCCGCAACTAGGTTACGGCAGCCAGTCCGACATATGGCGGTGTACGAGTATGGGAGCCCGCGCACTAGGCAACCACGATATTCTGGCTGCGGCAGCCATTAGAACGCGTCCGAGTGCACGGCAACCAGCTAGCTGCTAGCAGCCAGAACTAGTGCGAACAATAGTAGGCGATTGTATGTGGCTGCCGTCAGTCCTCGCGCACTTGTTGTAGAAGCCAGACGTATTTTGTGCTCCGTGACGTTTTACAAAATGATTTTCGATACGGAGAAATTTATTCTGGGTATTATTATTATATAGTAAGAAGTAAATAATAAATGTTTTGAAAAATAACTCAATATTTTATTTATTTATGTAGGTACTCATTGGTTGCTATAACTGGCTGCTCAATATTTCTGGCTGCCGCAAACTGGTTGCGGCAACCTGGCTGCTTAGTGCGCGGTAAGCCTTAATCAAATACTGAAAGGCTGCCACATTCGAAGTCGGAAAAATCGATTTTGTATACTTATTGAATTTAATATTGCAAGTAAAAAACCAATTATTGCCATCCATCATCCGATATGGGAACAATAAAATTCCACAACAAAATCACTAAAGTGTTGTGAACTAGTGTAAAAGTAAAAATCAAAAATATTTATTATTTTTGGATTTCATGTCGACAGGAGATAAACGGTCAGAATGGGATATTAAAAGCCTAGTAATTATGAGACCTCTTAGATGAATATGTGAGAATCTATGTTTGATCGAGTGTTGAATGAAAACGTAAGAAGTGAAAGCAGTGCGAATTGTTATGAACAAAATAATGAAAGTAACATTAGGATGGTTTACACACATGTAAAGAATGGATGAAAAAATAATTATGAAAAAGAATATGTTAACGATGTAAATGGAACAAGAAATAGAGGAAGACCAAGGAACACGTGGCACGATCAAATAAATCAAATATTGAATGTCGGCCACGTGAGGAGTCGGAGAAATCAACGTGCGAGCATGAAACAATGTATGAATGTTGAGGAATAGAGAAGTATGTCAGGAAAGAAAACTGTGACAGTCCATCATTTCTACCTACCCCTTCGGTGAAACAGCGTGATAGTTGCTTAGTTAGTTAGTTAGTTGTTGCTGGCCGCATAATTAATACAGTACCAAGATTTGTTGTAACAAAAGCATATTTATAAAATCAAATTTATCCGACCATGCACTTCATATGTGAAAGCGATCATAAAGTAAGCAAAAAAAGTAAAATAACGTATAATTTTATCAATTAATCAAATTTTATAGCATAGAAAAGATTATTGAATCGGGACCGAAACACGTTAGCAATTATGTATTGGGTGTTTCGGAAAGCTCGGTCCGTTTTTTTGTATGAAAATCGCAAGTATTTGAAAGGTTCAATAAAAAATATATCAATCACAATATTGTCCATCGCTAGCCACTACTTTTTCCAATATTTCTGGAAATATCCCGCGCAAATGCCGCAAATCCCGCGTCGAAAAAACGCCTCGTCTTTTGAGGCAATCAAATCAAATCAAATCACATCAGTTTATTTTCTCAAAAGATATAACAAACCACAATTATATTATAGTTTAAGGCATCTATTGAGAACAGGTAAAACATAAAAAAAAATATAATACCGATTACAAGATACTCTCCAAAGTCAAGAGTATTTGTCTTCTGAACGTACTTTCACGAATATGAAAGACGTCGATCTCCGAAGCGATCATGTTCAGCAATTTGATTGCTCTCCCCACCGGCATCACCAAAGGCAGGTTGGTTCTGCATGCTGGAGGATAAAACAGTCTGTGCTGACGCTGTCGAAGATAACCATCTGGAACATAAAGATGGATAGCCTCCAAGATAACGGAGTTCTCAAAGAATCCCCTGATAAGTCTGAAGAAATGGGTAAGTGTGCACCCATCTCTTCTTATCTGCAATCCAGGCATTGACCCAATTCTTGACATCTGCATATGAATTGAAGTGCTGCTCTTCTAAGGCATGCGTCATGGATCTGAACAATTGGTATTCCGATGGTACCACGTTTGGTGAATAAGGCGGGTGCGGTAGAATCTCCTAACCCACATTCTAGGTGTAGTTTTTGACCGCGATTGCGATATGAGGTCAATCATTGTCGTGTTGAAGAATGGTCTTGCTTGCAAAAATCGCCTTTCAACGTCTCTTGGCTTCAGGTCATGTGGCAACCAATTGCCTTGCTTTTGGATCATTCCAATTCCCGTGAAACGTTCACACTGTTGATAAACCGAATGTATGCTTCTTTCAGTTGTTTAAGTGTTTGAGTTGGATCTTAATCGAGTAAACCCCCCAATTCCTCGTCTTCAAACTTTTTCGGTCTTCCAGGGCGATCTTTGTCGTCAACGCTAAAATCACCAGCTTTGAAGCGTCTATACCATTCTCTGCATAATTTAACTGATGAGGCATAATCGCAATAAACTTTCACAAGCATTTTATGTGCCCCAGATGCACTCTTCTTCCAATTAAAACAGAACGCAAATGCTTCTTATTTACCACGAAAGCCGACATTTTAAGAAACGATATATTTTTTTTTGTGAGAATGACAAACATGTGCGAACTGAACATAATTGATAGATGCCCAGGCATAATAAAAAAATGGCCGCCAGATTTGAAGGCCTGAAGCAGCCGGAGCTGTCTGTTGTAAAACGGACCGAACTTTCCGAAACACCTAATATATAAAACACATCACATAAGACAAATCTTCAATGTCAATGTTATAGTGTGACGAGGGATAGAGAGTTATGGAAATCGGCTAGGGAGGCCGATGTCCAACACTGGACGACTAATGGTTGATGATGATAATGATGATAATATGAATGTTGTTGGATACTTAGTTTTGATAATTTCGGAACATCAAATATAACCAAAGCAGCTTTGTGTTTCCCCGACCCCCAGTCCTAGCGTTATTTCGTTGTGATTAAGATAAGTCTAGACAAACAGTTATTTCGAAATCAGCTGGAAACAAGTTTTTTGGATGTGCGTCTCTATCTCATTCACAAAATGCTCATATATGGTAATATATCTAAAATGAACGTTTTTAATATGAAAAGCAGTTATTAGATTTGATTGCACGCCACAGAAACAGACCATTAAAACCAAATATCAAAGGAAAATAACAAATACTTTATATTTCATTACATTGTCTGGTTGAAAATGAAGCGTATTTCATGGTCATGGGTTCTATTAGTATATTTGGTCCTAAAATGCCTGTTTTGTATTATGATAGAGGATTGATTATATAACGCAAAAACAATTGACATAAAATTGCATAATGAAAACAAAAAAAAATTTACACAAAATTTCTTTATTATTATGTATTTAGTGTGCTTCCACTTTTCTTTATGTTCGACCGGTTTCGGCAGCTTGCTGCCATCGTCTGGTGATTATAAAATTGCATGTTTTACAAATCTTCTTCTTTTCTCCTTGCCCTTTTCCATTTTCCAACAGCGCTAGGCTTTTCGGTTTTGGGCTATCCCGCTGTCGATCAGCAGCAATTCAATGTCGTTTTTGACTGTTGACAGCCAAGTTGCCGGTGGCCAACCCGGTCATCTCCTTCCCGCGTCTAGTTATTTGGCTTTTTGGATGATGACCGGACCATCGAAACGGACCTCCCTCGCATTTTCCGTCACAGGGGCCACTTTAAAACTTCCTCAAATATACTCGTTACTTATTCTATCGAGCCTGGTCACTCCAGCAGCCCACCTTCATCTCTACCACGTGCTACCTCTGTTCCTCACAGTCCAGCATTCCGAACCGTGGAGCATAGTTGATCTCACAGCAGTTTTATACACCTCTCATTTAATTTGTATTGGTACTTCATTGTCACAAAGCACTATGAAAAGAGCACGCCATTTGAGCTATTCTACTTTTATCGTATGCTCCACGTCATTTTCAAGTTTGCCTTTGTAAGAACAGAGTCGAGATAGGTGAAGTGGTTTACTTGTTTTATTGGAATGTCACCGAGAAGTATACTTTAGGGTTGTGTGATGGTTCCAGCAACATGACAATTCATGTATTCTGGTTCTACTAATACGGTGGCCGTTATTTCCCAGAATTTTACACAATTGATATGATGGCCTAAAGAAGATCCACGTTATATTCGGGTACCTTCTGAGATCTGATGGATTGCCATACTAAAGATCTGGAAAGTTTTGCGAATACTGTTCGCATTACGATATCCAATGTATGTTTATTGATTAATTGATATTCAAATAAGATATAAATAATTATAGCTATAACGATTTGATTTATAAAGAAAATATTATTCTAATTGTTTAAAAGTTGTAAAGTTTACGGTTGTTTATTACGAAGGTGCTATGTTAGTTCAAATATAAATAAAAATAAGAAAGAAAAAAAAAGCTGTTTATTGTAACATGTATTTAGGTGTTTATCTGAACGAGCGTAGTTTAATAAAATTGTCCGAGCAAACTTTCGAACGAAACCCTAATTATTATTTATTTATTTTAAACTCTAATATTACTTTAATATTGTTTGAATTAAGTTTATTCAATTTCGATTTATTAGTCTGTATTGTTCATTCTTCTTATCATTTACATTTGTGGTAGGATGTAATCGGTTTATTTTATTAATACTGTATATTAACATATGTATGTATTACAATAGCTGTGTCATGTAGCACGGGTTCCATATTTAGGGTGAAGTTTAAACTACGCTTTATTATTCAATTACTTTGCAACGCACAGTTATTGGCTTTTAAGTTTAACAACCCATTTTTGCCTTTTTTGATACTGGACACCTTTGTAATTATCGGCCCTTAATTACTTTGCAAATATTTAATCCTTTCTGTAAATTAAAATATATTTTTCACAATTAGGAGAAAAAATATTTTGCTATTGATATCGGATTACAAAATATATATATTTTATTGCTGAATATAATAACTTTACTAAGGTCGGTCAAAAATAAAATAATGAAATATAACATTATAATTTCCCAGCTTTAAACAACCGTAAAACTCACAAATAAAAAAGTGTTTCAAAGGGGTCTTCGTACGACCATTTCGTTAGTTAAACAATGTCATAATTATAACTAACACCAATGCAAATAGTAGTCAATCAATTCCTAGTATGTTTGAGAATCTTTATTCTTCGTTTTCGGTAAAATAGCCCAAGCAGACATATTGATAACCCTAAAAATAATATGGGATAAATGTATAAACCACATATAGATATTGCAATAATACCGATTTCTAAGAAACGTCATAAAAACATTTTCAAAATTGTTATTCATCAGAGTCTCTTTAAAAATAATTGCGTTTCATTGAGTTTCACAGAATGTATCCAGCCGCACGGGTCTTCACGAAAGGCTGCAAGATAATATCGGCGGATGAGCTAATAACATGAAAATTCTAGAAAATAAAATTACAAGCGATTTCCTAGATTATTCTATGTTAATGTGAAATTGCGATTGTATTTGTTTTCGACGCGCGCAAATTTAGAATCAAGTGATTTCTGAATGGCAGCGTAATGATTACTGAATCAGAGGCATTATCTCCGCGACGAGGGGTCGCGCGTGCTCCTCTTTAGTATTATATAATGTTATAACCTTCGTTAATTCTAGCAAAATCCAGTGGGTGGATTATTGCGTTGGGGTGGTGGGCGACCTGACATTGCTGCTTGCGCATCAGGAGACTCGAGGGTCTCATTCAAATGAGGGAAGATGACACAATTTATAAGTTATAAATAACTGTATTTACAGACTGCTTACTAACTTCGGCGGTGGATCAAATATATTATAGTTTCAATGCGCTGGGTCTCGAAGCATCGATTAATGGGTATAGGGATTGCATATATCCATTTGTTTATTTATCTTTTATACATATTTTATAAAAAATAACGAATTTATTAAAATATTAAGTTATTGATTATACATATATGGAACATAGTTTAATTTTAAATTATCGAAAATATTATAAATATAACATATTTATGTTCAGTTTTAATTAACAAAAAAAATTAAACGCTGTGAATATTAAACACGGAATTGTAATTATATTATATTTGACGCCAACTTGTTTCGCTTGAACCCAAGTTTCATCAAGGCAGTATACAACAGTTTTAATATATAATATTGAATATTGAATGTCGGCCATGTGAGGAGTCAGAGAAATCGACGCGCGTGCATGACACGATGTATGAATGTTGAGGAAGCGAGAGTTAGTTAGTATATATAATATAATAATATAACCCTGGTGAACTTGGATACAAGTGAAACAATTTGGCGTCAAATACAATTAAAATAATATTACAAAAAATAATAATAAAGTAATGAATCCAGCATACTCATAAAATCAATCGTAAAACATACCTAAGCAAAAAATATCTGATTTGTGAACATTTCTAATCATCGAGGAGAATAAAGCTTATGAAGAACTGTAAAATAAATTAACCGCTATTGTGCAGCTGGCTACTACATTTGCAGTCCATAAAATTGATTTCGAAATACGATAAACTACATTTGCAGCTCATATATAATATGAATGTGTCTTATAAACCTTTATTTTAATTTCTTACTACTTAATTTAAAATATATTAAAATGAACGAGGATTATCTGTCTGAGCTGCAAATGAAGTTAAACGCTGTTCGAGTCATTTTTTACTGCAAATGAAGCCAGCCTCTCAAGGGGGGGGGGGGGTATTGTTAGAGGAACTGATTTCCCTTATATACTATAAGATATTTTAATTAAGTGAGAAAAACAGTAATTGGGGTATACAGTAATTGGGGTCAAACGCCTGTTGCACACAAAAAAATAATAATTAAAATAAAATAGTTTTAATTTATTTGATAACAATATGTTCGATTCGTATGTAAATTGGAAGAGCTTTGATATCAAATGATTAATTTTCTTCAGAATTATAATCAAACTTTGAATGTCGGCCACGTGAGGAGTCGGAGAAATCGACGTGCGTGCATGACACGATGTATGAATGTTGAGAAATCGAGTTAGTATGTCAGGAAAGAACAGTGTGGCGGTCCATTCTTTCTGCCTCTTCTGGGAGACGGCGTAATGGTTAGTTATTTATTTTCATATTTTTCTTCATCCCATTTATGTTTAAATGTTTCTTCCTCAGCCTATTCCCATCCACTTCTGGACAAAGGTCTCCTCCAATTGCTTCCATGTCACTCTGTCTTGTGCAGACTGCATCCAGGTTATTCCGACGTGTCTGTTCAGATCATCCTTCCACCGTAATTGCGGTCGCCCTGCACTTCTCTTTGCCGTACACGGTCTTCAAGTCAGCTGTTTTCAAAAGTCATCACAAACTGCAAAATGTTTAAGGCATCTATTGAGTACAGGTAAAATATTATAAAAATACAACATAATACCAGGAACGCATTAGAGATGGTTCGACATTAGGAAGTTAAGATACTTTCTAAAGTCAAGAGTATTTGTCCCCTGAACGTATATTCACTAATATGAAAGACGTCGATCTCCGAGGAGACCGCGTTCAGCAGACTAATTGTTCTTCCCACCGGTGTCACCAGAGGCAGATTATTTCTGGTGGCCGGTAGGTAAAACAATCTGTGCTGTCGCTGTCCATCCATCCAGACCCATCAGGTTAATTTCATTGCAGTTACAAACCATGGGAAACATCTGAGTTGAATCTCAATTCTTGGAATTTATCATAATCCTCACACGAGCCGCGATTCAAATGCAAATGTATTTTGGTCAAATAAAACTCCATATCTTTATTTATATTCAAAACCAAATCGAGATAAGTTTATGCAGTAAAAAGAAGCCATTGTTCTGATGGTATTTATAAAATGCAACGATTTTTATTGAAAGGACATGTAGAGAGGCTACCAAGTCGGTTATGAGGTATCATTCATTATTATATTTATATCTAAACAGGGGTAACCATTCCGGTTTGACCTATACGAATGTATATGGCGACTTATATTACACACAAAAAAGAATTAAAACGTTATGAACAAAATAATGAAAGGAACATTGAGATGGTTTGGACACATGGAAAGAAAGAATGAAGAAAGAATGGTAAAAAAAGTATGTACAATAAATGAAACTAGAAATAGGAAAAGACCGATGAAAACGTGGCACGGTCAAATTAATCAAATATTGAAGTGCGTGCATGACACGATGTATGGATATTGAGGCAGCAAGAGAGGTATGTCAGGAAAGAAAAGTGTGTCAGTCCATTATTTCCGTAAATAATAATAAAACGATGTTTTTTAACTACTTTCACTTTTGTCTTTATTTCGACAGCAACCGGTTTCGCCAGGCTCGCTGGCATCAACAGACTGGTCTAGACTTGACCATTTTTTTGTATAATTTACACCTAGTATTGCCTTCAAAAATTAGTTTAATGAAAAAATATAAAAGTCCTTCCTTCAAGCACTATGTAATGTTATCTTGAAGAAGTGGGCCAAATTTGAATGGGATCGGTTTATAACTTTTTGAGAAATCATGACAACCGAGTTCAAAAATAGAGTTTCGAGAAAAACGCGGTAGAAGTTTTAAATTGAAATAATACGTTGAAAGTTTTTTTTTTTGTTCAAATTACATATCGTAGATTCCGGCACCAATTCCGGTTAAGGACCTGCTGCAGCTGCAATGTCCAGGGTATCATTTGGCTCTTGCCTGTAACGAATTCTAGCTTCACGAGTCCCAGCGTCAGCTTTTTTCGGCTATGAGTATGCGATTCTCATCCTCTTTTCAGCCACACTCGTGGCTGTTTCAGCCAAGTTTTAAATCCATACCGTGGATAAAAAGTAATAAAGATTATATTCATTTGTTGTGCCAGCAGCGACAAATGCAGCAACCTCGAGTATTTTTGAACCATAAGGAACTGTCTTTGGAGTAATTTTCTAAATTAAATGGTTCAAACTTTCATTATCATTCTCCGTAAAGCCACCAACACACCGCTCCAAAAACGCGTATTTGCTGAGTTCTTCATAAATGGGCTTGATAGCTGATGAAACAACGCTTGATAATGGATCATAATCGTGTTTGAATGATGAAAAAAGTCTATAATCACATACTGAAGAGTACCGTCCTTGGGCACGTGTTTTTCGTCTTGATTTATGAGTTTTTTCGCCGACGTGCTGGTGAAAGATGCATCGTCTATAGCTTTAGGATTAAATGATTGTTTCATTTTTGGTCTATCTTTTCTTTGAGCACCCGTTGCTAGATCAGTTCTAGTAACTTGACGCATTTTGCAAAGAAATTAATAAAAATCTGGGTTAAAGTTTACAACGAACACTTATAACCTCAAAGAAACCTCGTGGCTCAACAAGCAACAATCAACTAAAATATTTAAAACTAATTGTCTTTTGAAATTGAAAGCGAGCAAGAAAGACAGACAAACAATAGCTAAGCAGCTGTCTCAATATACCTGCGACGAGCCAGGCTAACATGGCCTGATGGCGGAACTTCCGAAGACTCTATCTCTTAAAATTTTACTCCAATCGATTTATATGTTGTACTATTTAATAAGATAACAACAAAAAAATCGATTCTTTGAAATTCTCAAACCCATCTAACCCCTTAAAACAACATTATTGCAATAAACATTTCAAGCAAGTATAAAATTTACATGCTAGTAACAAAATTCAATAAATAATGGTTAAATTTATATACATGTTGGGGTAAGGCTATGGATCACTGAAGTGTTTCGCTTATTGTCTGTCCGAAAATGAGAGCGCTGTAGAGTCAATACGTTTATTACAAAAAGAAGACGATGTTTGGGGATAAAATAATCTGCAATCAAACGTGTAACGTTGAATGGATGTAGATGAACTCGAGAGTATGTCGTTAAAGAATAATCTGAGGGTTGAATATGAACACACTTTTCTCTAGCCTTCTTAAAAAACCAACATATGATTTTTTAGCATGTTTCCTCTTTAGCTTTATTATGTCTAAAAAAGCGCAATTCTGATTAAGGGGGATTGCTGTATAGGACGTCTGAAGGTTGCGAGGAAGCGAGATGGAATGAGTGTAAGGGCGCATTCGCACAGAGTACGCTTTCCTATCGTAACAAAGTCGTTTTAACATAAACTGTCAGATTCATTAAGGTTGCACATTTCCAACAGCCTTCGATGCCCAGAAGTAGTTGAGATGGCAACTATATTTAGTCATTCTAGATTCTTTTCAAATAAGTGTGGCATAATTATCATGGGGAATAAATGGAGCATAAATGACAACACTGATTAGGGAAGACGTTATAAAATTACATGTTATATACTCTGACGTGCAACCGCGTACAATAGACAGTTACGGTTAGTTGATGTATATGCGCCATGTATTTGCATAATTGAACATGAATTAATAGAGGACATTGTCAACGCAGTTTATTATAAATAACCTTCTGTGTGTAATAAAAAAAAAAAAATTTAAACGAGAATATTTTTCAGAGGTACAAGGAGTAATATACATTTTTTTGTACTTTTTAATTATTTTAAAATATTCAAAAACATTCAGATACAAAAGTTCTTTGCATGATAGATAAAGATGACCCAGAAGATGGCAGCGAGCTGCCGAAACCGGTCGAAGACACAAAACATCAAAAGATTTTAACTAAATATACATTTTTTTTTAATATTTCAATACTTGATAGATTAAATCAGAGGAACGGAAAAACATAAATGAACAGTATCATTAAACACTGTTAAATTTAAAAAAAAAACTTTGTTTTATGCATCACAATTGTATTATTGTTTATCGCGACAGCTGTTTCGTCAACCTATGTTGACATATTCAACACAACCTATGTAACACCTGATTATGTCAACATAGATTGACGAAACAGCTGTCGCGAAAAATAAAAATACAATTGTGATACATAAAACAAAGTTTTTAATTTAACAATGCATAATGTTAAAGTATCATAGTGTTTCGGCCAAAACAATGGAATATAATCATTTTAATAATGCTAGCAAACAATTTCACATAGAAATAAGGACATGTAAATTACTAAAAACTAGCTGACTATCCCTCCGCCTCCCCGAAGAGATAGTCAAAAAGGTTGAACTGCAATACTGTTATTTCCTGATATAACTCTTCCTTAACGTTCATACATCGTATCATGCATGTTCGCTGATTTCTCCGACTCCACACTTTGCCTTGGTCCTCCTCTGTTTCTCCTTTCATTTACATCGTAAACATACGAGTACACATACTTTGTTTGTCATCTTTCTTCGTTCATTATTTTCATGTGTCTAAATCTTAATTATCCTTTTATTCACTTATTATATTTCCATTTGACACTATCATATACAGATTTACTACACATTATTCGAAGAGATCTCATTTTTACTGCATTCACTTTCATCTACCTTTTGCTAGTTCCGTGCTTCATTATATTAGTAACGTATATATTTATGTACATTTATAACGCGAAGTAAATCTTGGAAGGAATCATGAAATCAGATCAAAGGAATCATGAAATTTGCCTCTGCCGAAAACCGGTCATTCAAAGTTGAACAATTACATAGTCTAAATATGTTTAACATTTACCATAAGTATTTTGATCAATATTTTCGGGTTCCTTTAAGCATAACATAAAAATTGTATTTACCAAATTAAAGATGATATACATATTTGATGTTTTTGCATATTACTAAAAAAATATAACATATTAAATTATGCTGCTTCTTCTTCTTCTTCGTCCTCTTAGTTTAGGTCGTATGACCTGTTTGTAACGGTGGGCTGTCTTGGGATGATGATGTCCAGCCATCTCTCTTTGGCGGCCTTCCTGGTAATCTCTTGCTGCTTGGGTTTTTATCTTTAACAATTTTTGCAATTCTTGTATTCTCCATGCGGTCCACGTGGTCTCTCCAAAAGCACCTTCTGCTTCTTCCCCAACTCACTATGTCCTCAACACCACAGTATTTCAACACCTTATCGTTTCATTTCTGATCCGATCTCTGAGGGTTTTGCCTCTGATGGAGCGTAGGGTTCGCATTTCTGCTACTCTAAGAAGGTTCTTAGTCCTATTGGTATCGGCTCTGACCTCTATTCCATACGTCATGATCGGATTAAATTATGCAACAATATAAAATGCTCTCTTTCGTCTGTGTGGGACTTCGTTAAAATGATTCATTAAATCAGTATTGACACACATCACAACGATTTTCTTGTATTATAATTAAATGGACATCTGTAAAACATTAAATATAATTAAAATTGTCAGAATTCTAAAACAGCAGGAAGTTTTTTTACACATTGATATTTTTTTTTAAATACGTCGATTTTCTCAATTCTTCTTTGCACTTATTACAACTATTTCGGACTGTCACGTCTTTCTTCCGCGTAAACTTTTACTGCTTAATATATATATATTTTAAAAAATACACTAAAGAAGGACGTGTACACTGTGTACAGTCGGATATATGTTTTTGTAAAATTGTAGAAGAAAACTTAATATGTTATAACTAACTAACTAACCCTCATGCCGTGTAACCGTAGGGGTAGGCAGAGGATACACTGCCATACTGCACTGTCCTGACACAATCTCGAGCTTCCTCTATATTCATTCATCGTAACATGCATGCTCGTCGATTATTCCGACTTGGAAAGTGGCCGCCTTTTATTACTTGATTAATTTGATCATGCTTCCCTTGGTCTTCCGCGTCTTCTATTTCCACTCACACTGATTTTATACAACGTTTTAACCATTCTCCTCGCATTCATTTGTTCCATATGTCCAAACCATCTCAGGGATCCCTTTTTTAATTTTACTTATGATGCAATCATCTCCCTGACATATATTTCTTATTTCGTCGTTTCGGTATTCTATCATTTATAATATATCGTTTTCCTGTACATTCTTCTCAGTGATATAATTTCTGGGCATTTATCCTACATTCATATTTATTCTGCCAAGTCCAAGCTTTACTTCCATAAAGGTTGGCACTAGAACTCAATTATGTACTGCCATCTTTGCTTCAGTGGATAATGGAGGATAATGATCAGTAAAAATCTAGATGAATTATTAATAATATGTTATAATACATGTATGGAAGCGAAGCATGGAACTGGCAAAAGAAGGATGAAAGTAGAATAAATGCAGTAGAAATGAGATCTCTTAGACGAATGTGTGGATACTCTGTGTATGATAGTGTCGAATGAAAATATAAGAAGTGAATGCGGTGCGAATGATGGTATCATGAACAAAATAATGAAAGGATCATTAAGATGGTTTGGCCATATGGAAAGAATGGTAAAAAAAGTATATGACAATGATGTAAATGGAACCAGAAATAGAGGAAGACCGAGGAAAACGTGGCACGATCAAATAAATCAAATATTGAATGTCGGCCATGTGAGGAGTCAGAGAAATCGACGCGCGTGCATGACACGATGTATGAATGTTGAGGAACGAGAGAAATATGTTAGGAAAGAAAAGTGTGGCAGTCCATTCTTTCTGCCTACCCCTTCGGGGAGACGGCGTGATGGTTAGTTAGTTAATTAGTTATGTTATAATATATGGAATGAATACCTTCAGTTCTATAGATTTTTTTGCATGTAAATCAGAGATATTAAAAGTTAAACAAATTAATCATTCACAAGGTGAGTTGGTGTCGAGATTACTCTGTTCGAGCCCCATCCAGCTGGAGTTGGTCCCTACATGAATGCACTAACGAACCCTCGTGTCTGGTTCGCATTGGCAATACATCTCAATTGCACACACACACACGAGAACAAGATGACATTGCCTGACCTTCACATCGACCGAGCTCCGCGACAGGGTGTCAAAATTGTTAGATAATTCTAAAATTAATACTCAACAAAAAAATCTTCATATAATAAACTCAAACTTCATCTTAATCAAAAAATATGTACAATATATGTTATTTTTATGGTTATATAAGCATCGCAGCATATTTTCTAGGATACAAAATAGCGAATAAACCACAAAACAAATAGGCGGTTGTATACACAACTCAGAAATCCTGAGTTATGTAGGTCTGTTCGTCCCTGATAATTATCTTCGACAAAGGGGCCATAGATTGTTTTATCTCCCACGATGCAGAACCAACCTGCCAATGGTTATGCCGGTAGGTAGAGCAATATGTTTGCTTAATCGTATCACCTCGGAGTTCGACATATTTTGTGATAGTTTGGCTCATCTGAAGGATTTTCTTTATTATATTATAATTGTATGGTATATATATTTTTTTTATTTGTCATGCATCTTATGTTTCTCGCTCTTTTTATTAATCTATTATGTATCACTTATTATTGTGTATCTCTAACTAAAATAAATAAATGAAATGAAAAAAAGTCAAAGAATATAAATATCCAAAAAAACTCTAATAAGATGTAATGTAGAGAGGCTTATTGTTTCTTGAAAAATGATGTAAAACTCAATGAATGAAAACGTCTGTTTTCTAAAAGTTTTATTGTGGTTTACGGAATGCCATGGCATTTGATAATGCCTTAGAAATTCGAAACGTGTCATTCATATATGATAAAATAATATAAAACAGACGTGTTCCATCGTATTAATTAATGTAGATATACTCGTATTAAAAAATATCAAAACAGTTTTATTTTTTCGTCAGAATTCATTTTCTAACTTTTTTTAGAATTATGAAGATGCGAATTTTTATAACTGACTGTACAGTAAAACACAAAAACCATAATGAGTTATCAAATTCCACATTAAAATCTAGTTTAAGAAGGGAGATTTGTAAGAAACACAAAGATTTATTATAAGTATAGGTACCTATATGTTATCAAATAAACCCTGAAGATGGAGCCTGCAATTATCTCTGAAGGTCGGTCGATGAGGATACGAAGTGACACGGATATACCCAAAATACCAGAGAATATAAATAAAACGTATGTATATGCTATTAAAAAAATAAAAAAATAATTAAAATTACAAAAAATACTATTTTTATTTGAAATTTCATGGTAGAAGTTCATTGTAAAAAATTAAATTAAAATTAAGATTTAATATTTTCAGTATTAATATAATTTCATAAAAGAACGGACGTAATATTTTCATGTGTTAACACAGCCCTTTGAATTAATCCAAGCCCTTCAATTGCATCCGAACCTATTTCCCCATACCCTGAATTGTCCAGGGTACATAGAGGGAATTATCGCTTTTGTTTTAACTAATCCGTAATGTTCCAGAGTTCATACGTATATAATAATGTTTATAATCTACAATTGTTCCGTAATTTATCTACTTCTTATTATGCGATAAACCAGCACTTAAAATTGCAATCAAATACGCGTAAAAACATTTTTAGATATTCGAAGTCCACTTTAAAACTTCATTAGTAACTTCAAAAATAATAAAAACTTGTTTTTCTAATTACTACGTAGTATACCTGTTACCCTAATTAAAATAACCAACGGTTTTAAAATAAGATTTATAAATACGAGTATTTGAATCCTTTAACACGAACGTAAATATCAAACAACAATATTAAGAAGTTTTTCATTGCGTTCACACTTTATAAAACACGATGCGTGTATGTCAAGAGATGCAGACAGCTTACATGTATGCAATAAAATAAGATTTTCGAATTTAAATGAAGGAGTGGCCCTCAAATTGATAGTACTGAAAAAGCAAGCGCATAGTAACCACTTCACGTTATTTATTTTTTACAAATGTACTTCGTGTAATAAACAATACGAAATGTTTGGATAAAGTTTCAATTCATGTTTTAATGAAAAGAAATAAAAATGCATATCTATTTAAAGAACATAGGTAAATTCAAAATAATGCAATCGTAAGTAGCAATAGTAATAGAGTATGGGTGAATGACCTTTAAAATTACATTGTGGGATATTTATATGAGAAAACTTCAATAAAAATACGACCAACGTGTAGAAAAATCATCTAATAGCTATTATTTATTAAAACGTACAATTAATAGTATTGCAAAAACATATTTATACTATCCAAAAGTTTATGTTTAAAAGAAATAACTCTTTTTCGCCTAGCCTAGACAATAAAGAAATTATAATATATACCTTTGCTTCTAGACGTTGGCTCTGCGTTCACTTCACAAGTAAATGATTTGTCGAAACCACATTGTTATTGTGTGCACTTTGAATTCACTACACAGCCAATTGTTTACATTTGTATCGCACAAAACTCGCGAAACATGAAAAAACAATAATATCAGCTAGCCACCGCTGCCATCTTGCTATTCATTTGTTGACATGTGCGCGCGCCATCTAGCGGCCGTGAGTTAAAACTACGTGGTTTTATGTAAAATCCATAGATGGTTCTCTTAAAATTTTCAAATTAATGCGGCAAAATGGGTTAGTACCAAATAATTATATTTACAAAATTTGTTGTTGGGCTATGAGATTTCGTGGTAATAAATATGTATTTGCTGAATCAATTCTAAACAAGTTATAATGATATATCAAGTATTTGATGTTAAACCAATAATACGGTTCTTGTTTGCTCAAAAGATGCGTAAGTTTTTGTGTGTAGGATATCAAATATTTGTTTCCTTAATTAATTTTATCATTAATATTAGGTTTACTTAAAGATTACATGAGTATAAGGATGAATTATATAATATATATACTTATCCTAAGCTTGTAGAGATGGCAATCACCTCGAACTGGTTACTTGCGTATTGACAGGATAAAAAAAACAATCAAAAATGGGCAGGGGTGCCAATCACTTTATTACGTCAGATGATGCTGATAATGTGAATGAGTATGCTGAATATACAATTATTTACTTCTGAGATTAATACATAATATTGGAACACTGATTTACGTGTAAATTTTGCCGATCACGAGGAATTCTAATAAAGTAGACCAAACATTAATTTTATTGCATACTTAAACGACTTGTAGTTACTACAGTAAAATTTATTCAATTTAGGAATTTCAAAAGAACTTTAAGTTAACACCATATGTTACAATCCTCTGTTTTTATTTCAGTTAGTACAAGAAACATTGAAAAGTATTTTTTTTTTTATTAAAAGTAATTAGTTTGTTTGAAGTTGTACTTCTTTTAGCGCGTTTAGTATAGGGTAAAACTAAAAGTGCGTAAGTTAGTGCGACACGATAAAGTTAGCCATCAATGATAAATAACGGCCGGACATTTCACGCGTGCCAACTGCCAACGTCTTGAAATGTGACATAGTAGAAATTAGCTGTTAAAAGCGAGCATTCACATTTGGTGGGGTAATTTCGAACGTTTCGCGCAATTTATTGGTACAATCGTCTACTTACGTTGAGTATTGCCACGCGGCATAAAATTTGGAGATATTTTTGTTTTGTTACGCCAAAGAAGTATAACTTCTTACGTGCGTACGTAAGTACACACGTGGTGTTTTTTTTTTATTAAAATTTATCAAATTTTGAGGATAAAATGTAAACAGCATTAGAAACTCGTGTCAGACATTTCAATTAATGTATTATTTTAAACATAATTTTGTCTAAAATTTTAAATGTATACAATTACTTGTAGACAAATACTGGATTTTACCCATTGAGGGTAAATCATTTTTTAAAGGATTAATTGTATCTCAATAGAGACGGAGTTGTAAATTGCTTAATAGATGGGGCTAGTGTAGATGGAACAAACAAATGTGAAGTGTTTCTCAACATTGTAGCATATATACATCTTCAAAATTTTGTCAGACGTGGTAGTCGTAAGAAGGGCGGAATAGGTAATGTTGTTAACATAAAGCGATCGCTTAACCCAACCAATGACAGGTCATATGTCCTGTATGCGCCTCGACCACCATATTATGTTCGCAGAAAACAATTTACATCTTCGTTCCTATTGAGATACAATTAATAATTTTGTCTATTTACACAAAAATAATGAAAATCCACATTTTGTTATTTCTTGGAATCAATGTTCATTTGTGTTATTTATGAAATACCTATTACAAATTTTGAACGGCTACTTCTGACATCACAAGTAGAATGTACTTAGGCTCAGTAGATGAATCCTTATAAAACAAGTGTTATCACTAAATTAGAGCTATCCCTATTTAAAGCTGCCAAGCGACGAATCTCAGCTGATTTAGTCAATCTTTGCCAGGATTCACAATCTATAGATGACATAAAGACATCGCGATTACAAATTTTACCTTCATAACTCAAATTATTACAGCAGTTTTTATAACTGCCGTCTCAACAAAAATAGCCCCTCTCTGCATATAAAAATATTATTAAATTCAATAATTTTACTATGAAACCGTTTTGTAAATTTCATGCGTACATAAATATATTATATTATATTTATGAAGGTACATGTGTATTGCTTGAGTATAGAAGGCGAAAATTTTCACTGGAATTCCAAATACGCAAATATTAGTAATTTACGATTTTCGTTTTGTATACCTAATTGAATATAAGATTTTAACCAGAAAATGAAAATATTCATGAAATCGTGTAAAACATTTGTGGCCCCGTCAAATCAAAATGTTATTGTCCACTTTCAGATTGGTTTGGAGCGACACTAGAATTATACATATATATTTTAGAAATATATATATAATGAAAAAACATATTAATCCTCATGGAAGATAATTGTTGAGGTATGTACAATTCAGTACTTTTGTGTTGGAGTAACTTGATTTACGAACGTGAGTTACGTATCTATCCTTGAAATTCATGGGGATGATTGGTACAACTCATATTTAATTCATATATTATAGTATAATACCTACGTCTCAAGGGGCCGTTCCCCTTTCAGTAATCCAATGTAGTACATTCATCGCTTTACATAAATCCATTTTAAAAATACTTATCAGGAAATCAAAGTGTTTCCGTACGAATATAGTGAATATAATCAGTAAAGCCTTATGATTCTGAATAGTCTGATTAATTGATTAACTTATGCTTATACAATCATAGTCAATTGTTATTAAATGCAGTTTTTAAACTTATATAACAAAGATTCAGGAATGTTTTAATTTTTGAAACACTGTTATCACTTGTTTCACAATTTTTAATGAGGTTGCCACGACAATTGTTTCTCCAACCTATGTAGGCATCATCAGGTGTCATAAACTATAGATTTAAAAACAATGTATAACAACAGTGTTACAAAATCAAAACATTCAATAATATCGTAGTGTTTCGGCCAAAACAATCGATTTTCTAAAAAGATTACTATTAAAACTGAACAAGTATTTATTAATATTTATGTATTTCAACACATGCCATAAAGAACATAAAAAAATCATTTAAAGTAGTGTTTATGAATAAGGGATACGTGAAATTGAAGTCAAGAGACCTAATAATTATAAACTACAACCGCATTTAACATATTCTGAACATTCATCTTCTCAATAGTGAAGATAGGTTTTGTTGTTACATTTAATTAAAATCTGATAATAATTTGCTTTTGAGAACAGCCATTTCAAGATTATACTCTAAGGTATATTTTTAAATTTTTGAAAAAAACTACTGAGGTACAAGTTTTCTTAAGAATTTTTTTGAAAATTAGTTTGCGAAGTTAATATATTATTCTTAATATCCAAGTGTGTACATAATACTATCGGTTGATATTTTCTATTCACATTCTCAGTTTCACTTCCCTCCATATACTATAACAGCGCCTTCCAAATATCGCCGATTTTCACTCATATTATAATGATAAATATTGAGTTAATTATATACAATCTAAATTAACAATTACTCCAAATACTGTTGTTATAATATTTACATGAGAAAAACGTGACCTCTTGGAAGAATCTAAAACGTAACATAAACAGTAATATAATCACAGAGTTTACAGATGACGTATATTTAAGCTTTTTTTGGTGAATACCATTTCTTAATGAGAGCTAATGCACGTATCTTAACTTCCCAACGTAATAACAATGTAATCTGCTGGTGGTTTCACTCTATGTAGATGTCTTCCACTGGATACGCTGTTTCGATAAACTTCTGATAAAATCTCTGGAATGCTCGTCTGAAACAGGGAAAATTGCGCTATCATATAAATATTAAATAATATTACCAAACACTTCTACAACGCTACAACCCTAGAGTACATCAAATTATATGCAAACTTTGGTTACAAATCATAAAATAAATAGGTAAAACCCTAATGTCATCAAGAAATAGTACGATAATACATTGAATACATGAGAGAGAGAGGGGAATAGTTCGATTCACTCCGAAGTAAACTCGAAATGCACTCGATGCGCATGCCCGAAAACGTTCTGGATTATTCTGAATTTTGTTTTGATTTTTATATGAGAGTAGTTTAGAAAACAAAGGAGATTAATTTGATATTGTTAATCGTGCAATTTTTAACGTGTGTGAACATTTTTTATTTTTATTAAATGAAGCAAGTTTAAAAGGTAGAAAATCTTTACTTCCATGACACATACGAGTATATTTGCAGTCTGCCGCAGTTCAAATATTTTTTGGACTGCAAATTGTAAGTTGGAATAAAATAGTAGTTTAAGATTTGCTATATTGTATGATTACTAACCCAACAGCCTCTGCAACCGGCCTGGTAGACTCTTGGCCCCTGAAGACGTGGCAAGCGAACCTCTGGAGAGTGGGGTGCTTGGTGATGAAGCCGAGGTAGCGGTGGTCGCGGGGGTGGAAGGCGCAAAAGGACACGTTCTTCAGGGAGTAGAAATAGTCGATGCAAGGAGTGTTGTCTCGTCGCTAGAAAAATAGAGTAAAATCTTATGAACAAAAACGATTTCAGAACAACGTTCTTCCACGTTCATTGCTTCGGGACGTATTTAATTACTTGATCAATTACTCAGACACATAAGTTTTTTTTAAATTGTGATGCATTTAAACATATTTTAAAGTAATGGTGTATCAATTAATGAATCAAACCCATCACAGTATTTCTATTCAATATGTCATATTACTTAATACTATTTGATCTAAATGTTCTATTCGCTAATACAAAATTATTTTTGTCATTACTCATTGTAGTATAAATATTATACAAACTTACTCCTGGTTTTGATCTATCAACCATCCTAAGGCCTTGGTCAGAAACTTCTAGAATACAGGATTGCGATCTTGGTTCTATGTCTCGGTCGCCGACGATTTTTTTTACCGCTTGGCATACTACACCCGTCCCCTTGTGCGCCAGTGTTTCTACTGATCCTAAATATCTGCAAACCAAAAAAAAACGAACATGAATAGTTAACTTATTTATCGATTTTCCATCAGAATCACAAAGTCATGTATAGATAGAGTTTATTATTGTTAATAGACAATGAACTGTATTTTATAACAATCATTAGACTACCGAGCATTAGATATTTTAACCAAATTGACTAATGTCTTCTACTTCTTCGTCTGATTGTAGATCTTGCGATCTGTTTATGCAAAATATCAACTTTCTTCCTGTGATAAATACGACCAGCCTTCTCTCCATCTCTTTGGTGATCGTCCTGGTGGTCGACGGCCCTTTGGAGTCTCGTGCACCGCGATCTAAGGAATTCCACAATAGGTCGCAATGTTCTCATTTCTGCTTCTCTTAAGAGATGTTTGGTTCTGACAGTGTCTGCTCTTGCTTCGATTCTGTAGGTCATTATGGGCCTGATGCATGTTTTATAAATTCTAACTTTGCTTTCCACTAGAATATGCTTATTATCCCAGGCAGTGTCCCATCAGGAGATAACTGCAGATTTATCAGTCTGTTTTTTAACTTCATTATATAGATCGCTGCAACTAGATATCTCCACACCCAGATATCTGAACTTCATGACCTGTTCTATGTGTTTATCGTCTACAACCAATTTGCATCTGAGAGGCTGTCTGGATATTGTTAGACATTTTGTTGTGGCTACATACGAGTATGTGATCATATTATACTTCTCAGACGCAAGATAGAACATTTAAAGTATTATTTGTAGATCGTCTTCACTTTCTGGCAGTATTGTTGCATCGTCAGCATATTATACCACATTGTTGAGTTTTTCTCCCATCCTATATCCGAGATTAAGAGATGCGACTTCGTCTATGATCTTGTACATGATGAGGTTAAAAAGGAACGGACTGAGACTGTCGCCCTGTCTTATTCCTGATATAGCAGGTATCTCCCTAGAGAGCCCACCTTTAATGATCGTTTTGCCATTAGTATTAAGGTATTGTATTGTTTTTATTAAAGATGGTGATATACCTCTTTCCAAAAGGATATTGACAATGTATTTTAGCAATACTCTATCAAACGCCTTAGTCAAGTTAATGTCAATCATGTCGCCTCAGCGGACTAATGTGAAATCAAAAATGTTAATTCAGTACCCCACTCGCAACCAATTCGGATACAAAAAATCTTCCCTAATAGCCCATTACGTACTTTGCTAAACAAAATAATCTCACGCAGGATGCTATCTCCTACCACAACTTCATCCAGGCACTGCTCCTCTTTTATTCCTCTTCGAAATACTTTTTTTTTTAATAATAAGACTGATCCAATCATAATCTACAATGTCAACCCTAATTAGACTTAAATTCCTTAAACATGAATAATGTATGACTTTAGAATAAACCATAAATCCTCCCTCGCCCTCTTCCGAGGAACACTCTGGGTCACACATCTAGCCCCGCAAAAACAACTACCAAATCACATTTCCAACAATGTTTCCTACAGACGTAAGAGGAATAGCCATTAGAGATGAACCTCTGAAAGAATGAAATATCTCCATATAAAATATAACTCAATGAACGGCAAACGTGTTAGACAACAGTATCTACTCGTATAAGACGCCGTTATACTTAATGATCAAAAAATATTTTTCTCTGGCGTGGAAATTTTCGTATTTAAATAATGCAATTTTTTTTCAATAATTTAGTGCTTATTTGGTAAAATAAATCCGCACTCACCCTAACAAATAGCGTTCTCTCTTCACTTGCACGTTAGCGGGGTCGAAGTCGTTATAGTCCATGTCCACGGCATAAGCAGAAGGGAAGATTCCTTGTCTTCCAGTTCTCAAATTAACCCCTATAAATATATAAAAATTGATATGAAACCTTTATGTCGTGTCACCAATGTATTTTAATTATCGGTAAGTAAATGATCGATGAAAGCTCTGTACTAAAGTTTAAAAAATATTAATGTTGTTAATAGAAAATTTTTGGTGTGTTTAAAATGTAAATAATAAAAATATTTATTTTTAATAAAAAAAAATCAATTATATTCATATTATAATATAGATTTAGTTAAATTCTAATTGGTTTATGGCCCCGACTGGTTTCGGCAGCTCACTGCCATCTTTTGGTAGCCTTCTGTTAGATCTGGTTCCACCAGAAGATGGTAGCGAGCTGCCAAAAACAGTCGAAACCAGTAAATCAAGTGGAATTAATCTCAATATTTATATAGTACATCCATTTGATTTTATGAGTTCGACTGGTTTCGGAAGCTCCCTCCGGTAGCCGGTCGAAGCCATTTAATAAAGTGGAATTAAATTAAACTTAACATACCTACATTCAAAAGGATATTTTAATAAAGTTTTCAAAACATATTTTAAATAATGAAAATGAAAATTTTTGTACAAAAGTATTTAAAAAATATTTTATATATTAAGTCAAAATCCACTGTTTGTGTCTTCGACCGGTTTTGGCAGCTCGCTGTCATCTTCTGGTACCTATATCTTATAAGATAAGATAAGAATAAGATGGAGCAGAGAGCGAAAAAGGGACTGATACGGTCATGTTCAAAGAATGGACACCACCAGACTCCCCTATATTGCATTGCATAATAAGCCTCATGGGACTCGTCCTCGTGGAAGACCTCCTAAAAGATGGAAGGACAGCTGGGAATCTACCTCACAGAAGGAGCAATACTCTGGAGAACAGACCACATTGACGACCTTCGTGGCCGAGTGGTAAGTGTATTGACTGCCACCCCGAAGGTTCCGGGTTCGATTCCCGGCGAGGGCAGTGTGATTGTCACACTATCTTTGCTCTGGTATAGAATTCACGTGACAATAATATGGCGATAGATTAACTTCCTATCACATGTCATGAGAATCACTATGATAGCTATAAATACCCTTTACATCGATTTGGCTCATGCTGTCATGGTGTAAAGAGCGATACAAAAAAAAAAAAAAAATAATAAATAGGTCCACAATAAGGAAGAAGATATATGCAATGAAAATGGTTGGGGATTGAAATTTAACGATTCTATATAATCCAATAGTGTTAGGGAAGATAATAACTGATTATTTTTAAATAAAAAATAATCCCTTATTTATGTATTGCGCATTATGTATTCGTTTTTTGCGGGGATCGTTCTAGTATTTCTCGTCTATATTGTTTACCGCAACTGTAACCCCTTCATTTATACGTAACCCGATATTGGAATATGCAAATATCCCAGACTAGCGGGCTGAGGGGCGAACCGCGCGTGATTATCGTTCAACCTTGGAACCTCAATATTTGCGCTTTTGCGAACAACACTCGTAGCACCGAGAGTTCTTTAAATTGTAAATAACAGATTTTTGCAATTGAAAATACACGTTACTTCCTTTACAGTACAATATATATTTAATTTAATTAAACAGCTCGCTGCCTACATCAAAGTTTGTTCCGTGTATATATGAAATGATAATGGTGGGGGTTGAAGTTTCATCATCATCATCGGCCGTCTGTCATCCACTGCTGAACGTAGGCCTCTCCCAAAGCTCGCCACCGCCCCCTATCCATTGCCGCTCCCATCCATGTCCAGCATTCCTATTCAGATCGTCGGTCCAGCGGGCAGGGGGACGTCCAACTCTGCGGAATCCTGTACGCGGTCACCACTTCGGAACCCGTTTCCCCCATCGGCCGTCGGTTCTCCGACAGATATGGCCAGCCCAGTTGGTCACTTTAGCCCGCCCATCCTCAGAGCTACTTCAGTTGAAGTTTCAAATAACAACTCGGGTGAAGTTTAATAATTCTATATAGGGTCGAAGCACCAGTATTTGACCGCCCCCCCAGTAAATGACCGTCGGTTAATAAAACAAAATATAATAAGAATTGCTCTATGTGTCCAGTCAAAAAACTTTAATCCCAAGAAACTATGACAAAAGAGGTAGGCAGAGACAACTGTTGGTAAGAAACAAAACTATCAGTTTTGAACTGTGCCTTGTCAAACGGTAAAAGTGCGTCTTCCCGTTGTTGTTTTGAGATTGTTAGTAGTTTTTTTTATAAGAAAAAGTGTGGTAAGTGTTTTTTTAATGTTATTTCTTATGCAATTCTTTGAATATTTACATATTTTTATACGTTAGGGTGTTTCATAATGTGACAATGAAACAAAATCTATGTATTGTATCAATATAACCTGTAGTGGGCATTTACTGGTGATTGTGCTATTTTTTTAGAGAAATATTAATTATAATAGTAATACTCATATTTCAATAAAAAAAATTAGAGACTTTAAAGAAGTCAATGTATTTTGTATTGTTTTCTTTTATTTTGTACCCTGAAATAATGAAATTAATGCCTTTAATGTGGATTTCAGTACAAGCTGAACCTTAAACGGTCGTTCATTGGTGCTTTGACCCTACTCGTATATTCATTTGTGTTAGGTGAAGAATTGGACTAGGTTGGGCAGCCTTTGGGAAACTCAATCATATCCTTAAAAACAAGAATATTCCCATGAATTTAAAAAGAAAAGTGTTTGAAACATGTATCCTCCCTGTGCTTACATATGGTCTGGAAACTATCACCTTAACTGCGAGGACCATATATAAATTAAAATGTACACAGCGATCTATGGAGAGACAAATGTTAGGCATAAGTCTGAGAGATAGAATCAGAAATGAAGAAATCAGACGCCGGACAAAGGTTGTCGACGTGGTGGATCGTATTGCCAGGCTAAAGTGGCAATGGGCAGGTCATGTTGCCAGACAGGGAACAGACAGATGGGCACCCAGAGTCCTCGGATGGAGACCATGGGACATGAAAAGAGGAATAGGCCGGCCTCAGAAACGTTGGGCCGATGATATTGTCCCTGTCGCGGGTAGCAGGTGGATAAGAGAAGCCCAAAGAAGAGAAAAATGGAAGAAATTAGAAGAGGCCTACATCCAGCAGTGGAGAGACGGCTGAAGAAGAAGAGAAGAAGAAGAAGATTATAAAAGCATTTTTTGTAATAGAAATTAATTTTGGTTTCTATATATTTAAAAAAAAACTATAAGTCACGATCGTTATCGTTTTTTAATTTTATTTAGAAACTATAAAAAAACTTTTAGAATCACCTGACACTAATGGATGATATAGAATCATTAAACTTCAACCCCAACCATTCCCATTTCATATATATGTAAAATCATAACAAACTTTGATATAGGTACCAGAAGATGGCACCGAGTTGTTGAAACCGGTCGAAGCCATAAATCTTAGTGGATTTAAATCTTAGTGGATGTACTAAAAAAATATTTTAATGTGTTTTTATTTAATAATTATTATACAATAATTTTTATTAAGATATTTCAAATAACAACTTTAATAGTATTTAGCAGATTTTAACTTTACCTTCACACCAAAGGTCCTCAGCTTCCTTCTGCACGTACAGAGGGTCTCCAATCTCCACCTCTATTTCTCCGTGGTGCCTCGGTATGAACTTGTGTAAGCCTCTGTGTGTAGCCTCCAGCATCTCTAGCTGGCTGAAGGACACCCCTCCCCCTGCGGCGCCTGGGTAGGTGCTGCAACTCGAAGAAGGTGACAGCGATCCTATACGAAAGAGAAGATCATATTTTTTTAAATTTTGTTTTAAAGCAATCACAAGATTTCGTCTTAATCAACGAAAGTCAAATACAGCAGTTATCTAGCAGTGTATGATAATTGCATAGCCTTTCACATTGCATTAATAAAGATTTTCTGCTTAATGCTTACATCTAATCTTAATAGATGGCGCTAGTGTAGATTGAACTAAAAAATGTGAAGTGTTTCTCAAACATAGTAGCATATATACATCTTTCAAAAATTTTTCAGACGTGGTTGTCGTAAGAAGGGAGAAATGGGGAATGTTGTTAACATAAAGCGATCGCTTAACCCAATCAATGACAGGTCATAAGTCCTGTAAGCACCTCTATTCTGTATTCTGTTTCCAGAAAACAAGTTACATCTTCGTCTCTATTGAGATACAATTAATCCTTAAAAACATTTTTAATAGCGTGTCATATCTATAACGTGACATAGTTCGTCCATCAAAAAATAAAATAATTAACCTTTAAATTGTATTATTTCCGTTGTACATTTATAAAAAAACTAATGGATACTGAAATCCGAGAGCCGCATTAGTAATGAGAATGGATGTTATGTAATGAATAGTTGCAGCTAACTGTAAACGAGAATGACTTGGAGTAATTAGCCCTGAGTGCAATAAAACTCCCTTTTTCCATTTCCCCTGTCAACAGTACTGTCACTGATTCAATTACTGCTAATTTTGAAAAACATTTACTCGACTGGTCCATTAGTGCTTAAACTCTACAAGAGATATGCATTCAATGCGAGTAACTGGCAACTGATAATTGAAATTAGATTATATTCAGTAGAAATTAGATCTCTTAGACGAATGTTAAGTAAATTTTTGTTCAAACTGTATTTGATAGAGTGTCAAATACAAAAATAAGAAGTAAATAGGGTGCGAACAGTGGCGGTACTCCCATAAAAGCCCAGAAGCTCGACCTGCGTAAGAAATTTTGAAACAACATCTCTTTTGGCTTACAGAGATTCAGCTCTCGTGGCTATTCCTCTTACGTCTGATAAGAACATTGTTAGAGGATGATTTTGTGGGTTGTTGGTTTATGCGGGGGCATGATTACTTAGATTTTGGGGTTTTAATTCAAAATTTATTACGCAAGCCGGGCTTCTGGGCTTCTATGGGAGTACCGCCACTGGGTGCGAATGTTAGTTTTATGTTTAAAATAATAAAATGAGAGTTAAGATGTTTTAGACACATTGAAATGAGAAATGAATAAAGTTTTGATATATTGTTACAATTATAAACAGTTATATAATGATGAAAATGTATTTGTGCTAATTCAAATGAATTTATTTCTGATAAACTTAAGGCGTTAACACTCTAAAATTGATTTAAAACGTTTTTTTTTAGATTTGTCTTGAAGGTTTCAAACCTTACTTACGATATAAATTTAGCCCATATAATCCTATTCTTAACACAAGGAATTTACTTCATAAAAAAGTGAGAGAAACGAAAATAAAAATTAAAGTATACTTAATATTAATTAATGTTGTACAATTTACACACTAAAAATTTCAAAAAAATGGGCGTTCGAATTTATACGTACAGTTTAACTATTTCTCCTAATGATGAAAGTACAAAACCTTCGAAATATGTCGAGATTTTTTAAAAAAATTGTTAAGTCAAAAACTGTGCTTTAGATGATAAAAAATCATATTAATTTACATTTATTTTGTAGATGACTGATTTGTTTGTCTTACCCGTGTGAATGATCTGCAATGGCGTAGGTGATATGCTCTTAGGCCCCGTGTCCGTTGGCGAGTGAGCCGTGCTGTGGCCGCTGTCCACATCGCCAAGGCTGTGGAGCCGCTCCGAGTCGGGGCTAGAATCCTCGTCCAGCAAGTACCCGCACTTCAGCACCAGCAGGGGCCGCGCCAGGGCCGGCCCCGACACGGCGCCCATCTCCTCCGCCAAGGAAGCCGGACCTGCACACAGCGCCATCACTGACGCTAACGGGGAGTATTTTATCATTTATTCTTGTCTTTTGCTTCCGTTTTGAATTCACTTTAAGACGCTTCGAAGTAGCAATACCGTAAATGGATTCGTATGTGGTATTTTAATAATGGAATGATGGCTTTATAACGAGTATAATAGATTAATTCCTACTTTTAGAATTCCATAATATTTAACTTATAACAATATTTGGACCAGGAATTTTAATCTTATAGATATTAAATAATAAAACAGTTTGTAAAAGTTATGTATGTGGAAAAAAAAGTATATGAGAACTGACAGTAAGGTCAGAATATATTAAACCTGCGTAAGGCCTATACTGACATATACCATTGAGACCAGAGCGGATACCACAAGAATGAAGGCTAAAGTACGGGTGGCAGAGATGAAGACGCTGAGGATGATAGCAGGAAAGACTATTCGAAATAGGGTGAGGAACACGGCTATCCGCGAGATCTGCAAGGTGAGGATGTCGTGAGATGGAGCAGACAACGCAGAAGATACTGGAGGATGGATCCCACCAGAGTCCCACACGCTGTGGCGCATCAGATTCCTGCCGGCTGCCGTTCCCCCGGGAGAGCGCCGAAGGGATGGAGAGATAGTTGGGAGTCAACCTCCCAAGAGAGGCCAGACAGACCAAAGGTCTATAAGGAGAAGAAGAAGAAGAAGAAGTATAAGTTTAAGACGTTTAACCACAAATTGAGTTATTTATATATAATAAATACATTAGCTTGCTTGATGATTGCTCCACGGGGCTGCAGATTAAAATCGCATCTATGGAAAGAGGTAATGAGGCTGGATCACTCATGTATGCAGAAAGTAAATATGTAATTGTGTATTTTTCCGAAGGTTGCATAATGAACCGAGTTTGTTATGTATTCCTGGCAATTATAACCCTTAACCCACATCACGATATCACTTAGAGACGTGAAATAAGTGAGCGAGGGCTAATTGGATAAACACTGTTAAGGCCGTATATTCAATTAATGGATCCTGATGGAAATAATCTGTTTGTTTCTCCACCTTACGCAACGTGCCATTATTGCCTGGATTAGTCAAGTTTTTTCTGCGTGAATTACCATTATTTAAATGAGATTATTTATGGTTAATTGTCACTAATAGATCTTGAAACCGTTCTAGAAATGGCATATTAGAAAGTAAGAATTTCGCCTTTTATTGAAAATATTTTCAACTTATGGATATAAAATATTAAAACGCTTTGTATTTACCAAATGTAAATTCTTTTGAAATCTTGCTAGTCAAAAATACAATATGATCATATTAGTAACAAAGATCAAGAGTATGGTATTCTCTCGAGCTCAGGTGGGATGTAGCGTGTCTGTGGGGGGTGTTTCAGTGGAACAGGTGGAAACATTTAGATATCTGAGTGTGGATTTGTGTGGGAAAACGGATCTACCATTTGAAGTGAGGGGGCAAGTAAACATTTCAGGATGCTTGAAGAATTCAATTTGGAAAAATCCTGACATGAAGATCAGCAGCAAAGTGAAAAATTATAAAACTTGTGTGCGACCTATCATGACATATGGGATCGAGTGCAGGGCGGACACCACAATCACAAAAAATGCGCTCAGAGTGTCAGAAATGAAGACGCTCAGAAACATATCTGGCAAGACACCGAGAGGATAAGGAATACACGGATAATGGAGATGTGCGAGGTCGAAGATGTCGTTAGGTGGTTTGGCAAAGGAGAAGATACTGGTATGCACATGTAAGGAGAATGGATCCATCCAGATTCCCTTCATTATGTTACACGGCCAGCCCCATGGTAGACGACCCCTGGGCAGACCACCAAAGAGATGTATCGACAGTTGGGAATCGTTTGGGAAATGTGAAGCCAATTCCTCTTAAGAAGCAGACCACTAGGCCTACACTAAGAAGAAGAAGTATTTACCAAGGTACGGTTATAATATTTTATTCCAACTAGTTTCGCTTGGACCCAAGCTTCTTCAGGGCAGTATAAGATTATAACTAACAACAGGGAAGTATAATTATAATAGTTATTATTCGTGTTTTATTATTTTATATCTTTAAGTTTAAAATATCAGCCCACAATGGGAGTGCTTCATATGAAAATTTGAAAAAAAAATCAGTCTGAGTTTAACAAGATTCCTGAAAACGGTCAATCTGGCTTCTAATCCCAAAAACGTGGGCGATATTCTGAAATATGAAATTTTTACTAAGCTACTTTTTCAACATTGATAAATGTTCATAAATCAATAAAAAAAGAAATGTTTTAACATTCAATATATCCTCCTTACATTAATTTAATTAGATGATGAGCATCAGTGTACCAGTAATAAATTTAAATTTAATTTAATTTCAATTTATTTAACTTGTCGTAAAGATAGAAAAGGCTTAGGATTACTTCAGTTTTATTTTTACTAACCTACTATTTTTAAAATAAATTATTAGCACAAGGAGCACAAGGAGTTAAACTTATTATTTTATCTAATTAATATACCACCATTTAGATATATTTAAAACAATGAATATTGTCCATATCAAAATGAGACGGGACCATTATGGGACAACCTGTTGAATATCAGAAAAAAACCGTTAGAGACATGGAGATCTTGGAATAAATGAAATATGGTCACAACACATTAAAAACTCTGTTAGCACCGAATGACGTCAATACTTAAGGTCATAAGACGTAGAATGAGGGAGGTTTATCTCTTTAATTATATAGGGGTCCTCTTTATGATGGAAAATTGTCTGTATCTAGATTTCTTCTATTGTGGCATACTTGAATCAAAAATATATATTATACCTTTGTGGATTGAATAAACATGACTGCCAAATCATTATATTTTAATGCACCATTCTTTACTTTTGTTCAAACCATGAAAAAAAATTATACTATTATATAATACAATACTGTTCATAACTTTTTTCTGTTCCCTTTTAAATACCAAAATTAAAACTAAATATCATACAGCACATTTCTCATCAAAAGAAACGTTTAGTTTTTCTACAGTTTCAATATATTTTAAGTGTTATTTTGTTAATTTAAAAATACTATTATAAAAAGAATCTCAAAATGCGTTTTAAGAAAAGTTATGTTTAGCTGTTCATTTATGAAATATTTCAACATTTTCTTTACTAAATACTTCTGATTTATTTATCTAATGTAAACAAAAAAAGAGGTTAAAGTCATTTACCATAATGTTATTAAAGAATTTAGATCGCTTATAATTAGTAAGCGATAATATTAATTCTGTAGATATTTCTACGTATCAAATTATTATACCAAAATTATCGCTATTTAAATACACTCTGAGGTTATTAGAATTATGAATTTTGAAGCACATTTGGTTTTCTGTTTTGAAGTATATCCAATAAACTTGCATATCTTCAGTTTTCGATCAAGATATAATTTTAATCCACCATACGGTATTGCTTTCTTCAAATTATTTGTGTCAGCAAATTCTGATATATTAAATCAAGATATTTTATGTTGAAAAGTTTAAATATTATAAGGCTAATGAAACATCTTGTATTTCCCTTGAATTACCATTTAACAAAAATAACATATTCGTTACCTGCCTGCCCAATATACAAGCCCGTTTCTATTTTATACATATTGACACCGGGCGTCTCGTATATTCTTCAGTCACCTTATTCTTCCATGGAAAATTCAGCTGTGCTTTAAAAAAACTGGAATAACCATTATATTTGTAAATCAACAGGTAGACTGTAAGTTTAACACCCAACAATAACGCAAACACAAAAAGCACATAATGTTATTTAAAAATAACTTAAATTTAAGCGCAAATAATACCGTATGATATTTCAAAAAGCGGCTGACACTTTTGCTCATATTTTAACCCGGATATTTTAATTTATCTTCGCAATATCACAACATAATTAAATCGCATATATCATTACGTATGATTATTAATAATACAAGAAAGGTAAAACGTAATATAATCACCTGGAAATAAATTTTAGGCGTGATTTTCACAACAAACAGTTCCCATAAGGTATGACGTCTCGGGATGAAAGCTCCCTAATATCGATGTGGCCTGACGGCAGCGCCACGGCGGGAAAAGTCAATACGACGGCGTCTAAAACACCGGCGCTATTTTGCCATATAAACGTATAATACACACCTGTAGCTATAAATAGATGAAAATCTATTAAAATAACCGAGCTCGTTAATACGAATAAAAATATTTGTTTTCTAGAAGTTAAATTATATTTTATGGGAAAGACATGTATCACCTTGCTTAGACATTATCAAATGTACAAATAATTCCAATAACATTAAAAAATCATTCTATAAAAAAGACGTTTTCATTCTTATTATTTATTTAATATGGAGTTTTATATGAAGAAGTCATTATTTAAATTATGTTTTCAAAAAGTTTGTATTGAGACCTATGTGTATAATTCAGGGTTTATTTTAATACGGTGTACACTTTTAAGCCCAAATTATCACGAATTGAAACATAATTATTGGATTTTTAATGTAACTATTATGTACTCGTATTTCCATGTCACCAAAGTTTGTAAATTATTATGATCTCTATCAACAGCACGTGTGACGTAATATAATGATATTGGCAAGATCTCGAAACATTTACAGAGATACTATAAATATTTTATTTATTTATTGTAATAAAATAATAAAACAGTTTGTATTTTACCACGGTATGGATATTATGGATAAGTTAACTCGGTATGGATAAGTTAACTTAATGAACAGACTGGAAGCATTTGAAATGTGGCTCCATCGCCGAATGCTCAGAGTTCCCTGGACAGACATGGTTACCAATACCGAAGTCCTGAGGCGAGCTAGAGTTAACAGGGAACTGTTATCAACTATCAAGATTCGGAAGATTTCACATCTTGGTCATATACTGCGTGGGGAAAAGTACCACCTTCTCCAACTGATATTGGAGGGGAAAATTGAGGGACGCCGAGGGCCCGGTAGGAGACAAATGTCCTTTCTGCGAAACGTGAGGGAGTGGACCGGCATCCGAAGTGTGGATGAGCTGTTCCGAGCGGCGCAGGACAGGGACAGGTTCGCCGAGGTGATCGCCAACTTTGGGGGGACCCGACAGGGCACTTGAAGAAGAAGAAAATGGATATTATAATTTGATGTCAACTAGTTTCGTTTGGATACAAGATTTTAGTTGTATTCAAAGTGTTTTATTATATTATCTATTTAAGTTTTAAATGTCTAACCACAAAGTGGGGTCTTCATACTTAAAACTAAACACATTCCATTATTTTATATTTGAAAAACATAAATAAAACTGATTTTAAAAAGCTTGTGATTAAAAACTATAATGGTTTCTGATGTGGCCAAACATGTTGAGAGTTTGAATATTTATTTACATATTTTATATCGTAAATTGTTCGAAAGAATTTACTTTAATTTATTATTAGGATTTTCACTGGTCACTTTGGTTTAATTTTGGAATATCTCTAAATTAACCAATGCACGGCGCCAGATTTAGTCCGAACCTTGACAATGACGAACCGTGGTCTTTTTTGGATATTATCGAAATACATCTACAGGTATATTAGGATTAGGTATATTAATAGATAATAATGTTGTAGAAACCGTTCCGTTAAAATGTATTTATAAATCAAATCATTTAATCGAAATAATAATATTTAGTAGAAGACCAATTGGACGACCAAGGCTGCGATGGGAGGATAAAGTTGGGAGAGATGGGGCGAAATTGTCATGAGTGTCAGATTGGAGGGGTTGGAGGCGAAGAATACTGGAGCCTATGGCTCGATATGAGCTGTAGGGCAATCGAAGAAGAAAAAGAACTATTTAGTATAAATAATGCATTCAACCTCTAAATAGTTACGGTAAATAATTTTATAAAAGTATATATTTATTCAACTTTTTATTATTTCTCGAATAGTGATGTAAAATTATTTTTAATACTTATTGATGAAAACTCCTGTTTTCAAGAAGTTTTATTTTGTTTTATGGTACTGATTTTGGCTAGCTTAAGCAGTTTCAAATATGAATACATTTAATAAATCTTTATCTATGTGAAAATGAGTACTAAATCAACAAACTTCTAGAAACATGCGTTATAATTGATTATTTTCACTTTAATCTCGAAAATATGTCAAATATATTAATCAATTTGTAGAAAATAATTAAAAGCTAAGTAAAGAATAATATTTAGCTTAAAATATTAAAAAAATTTGGTTATCGAACTTTTTTGAACACGAACACTAAATTTTATTTATTCAGAATACATTTTTCCACTTTTTAATAGCGCTTAATAATAATACTGGTCGTATAAAATGTCTTACAGTCTTTAGATATTAACGAAATAAATGTGATGTGAAAAGTATAAAAAAGGTGTTTGTCTTGAAGTCGTGGATAAAATACATTATATTCACATTTTTCAGATTAATTTTCTTTTGTATGTTACAAATTGATATGGAACGGAAAAGTAATTATTTGGAAGTTTTTTTTTAGCTTTGTTTATTTAAGTCATGTTCGGTAAAGAAAACACGTATATATTATGAAGAGTTAATTTGTATTTTATTCGATTACTAAACCGTTGATTCTTCATTAGTTTTTATCGGAATCATTAAAATTATATGATATAATTGATTACTACCCCTTATCAATTTGATTATGAATAAAATCTTAAAGGAAACCTCCACTAGTTAGGCGCATGGGTTGAATGTACTCGTATATAGTTTTAACTTAAAGAAAATGACAAATGTTATTTACCGTAAATTTTTCAACACTTGTTTGACAGTGATTAGGTTTAAGCTTTGATCGCAAATTATGCATTTAAATTTTATTCATACAAGTTATAGTACTGTATTTCCCATTAAAGATAATTACAATAGATTTAAGAAGTTTAAATGTTTCGTGGTATTTATATGCTATTATCTACTTATTCAAGTAACATTTATAACCGTTTTTTTTATACATAAAACTTTTCAATATGCGAGAGTCATGACATATTTGAAAAAAAATTAACATATCTATTTTATGTCATGTACGTTTAGTTGTATTTGTCTTCTGAATTTCAAAGTTTCGAATGTTAAGTTTAATCAGTAAATTACGTTAAAAACTTAGTGTTAATTAAAATTATTAAATATTTTTGTACAGTAGAATGTCGTTTATCTGGACTTTTTTTAATTTTTTTAATTTTAATTTTTAATGTACACAACAGGTCGTTTGGACCCAGTTACTGTGTACAATTTTTATATTTTATCTATTATATTGATTCTCGTGACATGTGATAGGTAGCCAATCTATCGCCATTTTATTGTCACGTGAATTCTACACCAGACCAAAGACAGTGTGACAATCACACTGCCATCGCCGGGAATCGAACCCAGGACCTTTAACATGGAAGTCAGAGATCGTAACTACTCTGCCACGAAGGTCGTCAACTTATTGGGACCGGAGGTTTTTCGGACACCAATTTTTCTAGATGATCAAAAAGACGCCATATCTTTCAACAAAATATGGTTCAAATAATTTTTTTTCCTCGGCTCAATTATTGATTATAAAATAACCAATTTTATTGCAAAATGAAGTATGTATGTAGTAAATGTAGATAAAAAGGCTTACATTACTCCATAGTATTGTTCTAAGTGTGTATTATGTTTTAAACTTGGTGTTAAGACTCTATTTTGTAACATTGTTATTAGCAATATTAGTTCTATATTTTTAAATAAATAATAGTTTAAATGTGGAAGTTCGGGACACAGAAGGAATAACAGCCTCGGGTATGTGGTAGGAACCTTTCTGTGGAAAAATAAAGAGAGTTTTTTTTAACAAGATTTCCTCATCTTTTTTGCACTTCATCATCTCTGCTTGTCCGGATAATTGACGTTCCGGTTAACTGACATCCGGATAAACGACTTTCTACTATATTATAATGGTACTGCGTATATTCAAATATTAGCAAATAAAAAGTTGATGGTATAGTCGACTTAAATTTGATAGGTTCAATATTGAAATAACCATAAACAATTACTTTGCACTTTTCGATCGATGCAATACCAATGAAATCCATTTATTTAATCTATCCCAAGGTGTGCATACAACTATAAATATAATATATTAACCTTTTAAATATAATGAATTTCTCAAGTTCGGAAATATGTGCTTGTTTTTTTTTAGGATACTAAAAAAGTTAGTTTTCAACATAGACATAGTACCATACTCGTACATAATATTATAATGATAAAAAAATACGTATGCATGCATTATTTAATATTGGAAATTTTCAAATCATACTTTTTAAATTCTATATCATAAAAAATTTGTTCAATATAATCGAAATTTATAAGATTTTAATTATAATATAAACATTTATGATTGGAGCTTTTATATTGCATTAAACGCAAAACATCGCAATATGCTTAATCAATATTTTAATATTTTTTCATAACTTAGAAAACATATCGAAATTCTCATACATACCTTTTTTTATTAGATCCAATTGAGATTTGCTGAAACTGCTCATTAAGTAACTAAGAAATTTTATTAAACATGAAAACACAATATTCGCCATATGCATTTATCCTTCCAACTATCGCAATACATGAAAAATCGCATTATTTTAAATGCCACATAAACATATATAAAAAAAAATGTTTACTGTTTTAAAATTTCTCTATAATAAAAAGAAAAATATTATTATAATTAAGGGAAATACAAGATAACTTTAAAAAGGTTTCCATATATATCGACTTCTATATGTTTAAAGATGTTTAAATTTTTATTTTAGTAATTTAAAGTTATTAATTACATGTTTGTACATTCATTTGAAGGCGATTTATTTATTTATTTGTATGTGAATTATAATGACTTCAAATATAGAAGTCGACAACCACTAAATTCGGGTAAAAAAATGGTAATTATATATATTTCAATGTACGCCAATGTCATTGTTTATTTATATTGAAAGCGCGAATATAAAACAAACTGTTAGGGGTGCATTTTGCACTTCTCTGGACAATTCATTTCCATAACACTGTTTTGTAATCCCACCACAAATAATATTCACGACAACCCTTGCACCATTGAAATATATACAACAACAAAAAAGTAATGAAAATAAAAATGGTGGTTCACGGTGGCCCGCTCCTAGAAGATAGCTACGAGCTGCCGAAACCGGTCGAATACACAAACATTAGTAGATTTTAACTAAATATACAATTTAAAATTATTTTTTTCATTTCATTTTTATTTTCATTATTTACAATGAACTTTTACCATGAAATTTAAAATAACAAAATTATTTTTTTAATATTTTTTTTTCTTATGATTTTGGAACACATCTTAAACGTGACCATGACGGTTATAATTAAAACTTACATTTTTTATTCTTGGGTATCTCTGGTAACTTCCTCCTTCGACGCTCGCCGCCCGCCGTCCAGGCGACAGCCGGGCCGCGTGCCGCCATGCGGGTGACCCGCAGTCCATCATCGTCCTCGTCATCTTCCCCGCTGCTATTCCGCGGATGTGGGTCCAACAGAGGCGGCTGGGCGGGACGAGTCTCGCACGAGCTGCCGCTGTTGGACGACGTGGGAGAATCTTCTTCTAAACCCACATTTGGCACCAACCTGACAAATATATAACAAAATGTCTCCAAGGATTCTTCAGATATTCCTTTTATTATTATACACAAAATAGAAGATAACCCACCACTTACCCATCCCTAGGCCCCAGTGGCGGTACTCCCATAAAAACCCCAAAGCCCGAATTGCGTAAGAAATTTTTAAACAACATCTCTTTTGGCTTACAGAGATTCAACTCTCGTGGCTATTCATCTTACGTCTGATAGGAACATTTTTGGAGGATGATTTGGTGGGTTGTTGGTTTATGCGGGGGCATAATTACTTAGATTTGGGGGTTTTAATTCAAAATTTCTTACCCAAGCCGGGCTTCTGGGCTTCTATGGGAGTACCGCCACTGCTAGGCCCGTCTCCCATCTATGCGGGACTTATGTTACAGGCCAAACTTAATCAAATTTATTTTTCATTTCGATTTGTAAACAACCGGTTTTTTAACCCAATTACTGAACACAATGTTTTTTAACTATGACATTGTTTCCGGAACCTTCGGTGTGGCAGTCATAGCTATTGCCACTCCGCCACAAAGGTCGTTATTTGGAATGAGACTAATTGGAATCAAAGTTTTTCTTTGAAAACTAGTGATCCATTTTGAATTATTCAAAGGAACGTTATTATCATTGACTTGCTACAGATTTTCAGTAGTGACGAAACTGACTATATAAATAATAAATTTGAAACTAAGTAAGAAAATAAGTCACAAATAAACTTGAGGCGCTAAAACTTTTTAATTTCGATGTAATTTTTATTAATTTAAACACTGTTTCATCCACTGTATTAATTTTTAAATCGAAAGAAAATAATTTGTCAAAGGTATGTGTTATTTTCAAATATGTATAAAAGTACATATAAACTGTTAAATTAAAGAACTTTGTTTTATGTATCACAATTGTATTATTATTTTTCACTACAGCTGTTTCGCCAACCTATGTTGACATCATCAGGTCATGTTACAAGCTGTCGCGAACAATAAAAATACAATTGTGATACACAAAACAAAGTATCATCGTAAATCGTTAAAGTATAATGGACTATATATAAAAGAGTTAATTTTTTAAAATATAAATAACAAAATTTACTTTTAACATTTTATTAATAATGAATGTGCTTAAAAACTTCAGTACAATGTAGAAGTACTGTCAAGTTTTAAATTCATATTAAATTTACCTTTTCTATTATAAAAATTATTAAGACTTCGCAAGTTTGCTAACATTATTATTTCAAATGAAATCATTATATGAAAAGGTTATTTTATAATGAACGAAAAAGTCTGTTACAATACGTGTTTTATTTCCGGAGGTAGGAACAAATAGAGCCAAATGATACCCTTCCCACGCGAGAGCAAATTTCCCTGGTCTCTACCCGCGTAAAGAACATTACTGTGTAATGGATACACATGTACTTCGTAAAAGCTCCATTAATAAAATATTTTATACAGGTTGATTCAAAAGTTTTTTTAAATTAAAATAATAATTTAATAGCTAAAGAATATGATTTGTTTTCGATACATAATTTTAAAAGAGAAATTAAACGAATTAGTATGTATTTTTTTGAAAAGTTAGTCATGCAATATATACAGTTGATAAATATGTAAGTAAGGGTAGCCAAATTATGAAATATATAAATTAAACTTTTTATTTTACTTTCGTTATATGACAGTGCATTTACGTAGTAAGTTTTTTTAAATTAAAATAATAATTTAATAGCCAAAGAATATGATTTATTTCGATACATAATTTTAAAAGAGAAATTAAACGAATTAGTACGTATTTTTTTGAAAAGTTAGTCATACAATATATACAGTTGATAAATATGTAAGTAAGGGTAGCCAAATTATGAAATATATAAATTAAACTTTTTATTTTCGTTATATGACAGTTAATTTACAATGCAAGTTTCGTCGTGGCCTTGAAATAATGCAATAAATGAAATTAGTTAATGTCTGTATTTCAAATGTAAAACTTTTCTTCGAATTTTACTGAGAACTTCATTTTATGTTTTTCGTAAACGTGTGTGCTAAATTACAATTCAGTTGGTGAGTAATTAATGTATTGAATTAATTAACAAAAATACACGATTAATTGTACAGAGTCTTTCGTTTGGATTCAATGTTTAGGGGATTAGTATGAATGACGTTTTACTGACGGAGAAACGTCAAGACATTATATTATTGTGACAATCTATGTCACGACGTAACGTAATATGAATCGATTTTTTTATAATAATTCAATTCACGTATAATTAAGAAGGTTTTTTGTTTTAACAAAACTACAGTAAGTGTACAATCATTAAATGTGTATTGGTTTTATTCATTTTAGACCGTAAATGCATTAAACATTAAAAGATATGTAAAAATACGTATAAAAAATACAAATTCTCATATATTATCAATGGAGACACGCTTCGCAATGTAGAGAAAATCATAAATTAATTAGTTTGAGTAGTACTTACGAGTAAAACGGCGACGACGAGTTAATGTTCTGCGGGTGGCGATTGAAAATATGATGGAATTCTTCAAATTCGCTGTCCGCCATGACTGTTGTGGTGAGACGGGCGCGCGCGCCCACGCGAGCTGTGTATGAGCGCGATCGATTACGCGTGGGGGCATGCGCACGATGCTGCGCTAGAAGCGGCGCTGCAACCCCTAATACAACTTTCCAAGGGTGTCCATGCTTCCAGCCTACCATTGAAGAGATAAGTGTTCGTTCTTCTTCCAATACACCGGAATGACTTAGAATTCCAAAGTTTTTTTTTAAATATACATAAATTTAAACAAGACTAACTATATAATACATTGATTCTTTCACACAAAATGTGTTAATACAACACGAACCTCCAAGAATACCTTTAATACCAATAGTTAAATTCAGAAATTTTTTACATACATATATGAAGATTATTTTTGTATAGAATCATGTTTACCACCCCTGATCTGTATGTATATAAAGGACTAAGTTTACAATAGTGTTACCAGTCTGTCGATGCCAGCGAGTCTGGCGAAACCGGTCGCTGTCTAAATAAAGACAAAAGTGGAAGTAGTTAAAAAACATCGTTTTATTTAATTATTATGTTAATACATTGTTCGGGTAGATTTACGTGCTAATTAACACGTCTTCTTCTGCTTTATTTAGGACTGTGTGCTGTTATTTTTCGAAGCCTGTTCCTGGGATGCAGATGTCCAACTATCTCGCCATCTTTTAGATGGTCTCCCTCCAAGTCGATTTCCTTTTGGTACTTTATTTGCGGCTATATTTATCACTCTTTCAAAACATGCTCTTTCCACATGATTTCTACAGTAGCGTTTTCTCAGTCTTCCCCACCGCACGACATCTTCTACATTGCAGATCTTTCTTATTTCAGATTTTCTTATTCTGTCTCGGAGTGTCGTTCCCGCAACGGATCGGGGAGACTTCATTTCTATGGTTCTTGTGAGACTTTTTGTTCTGATGGTGTCAGCTCTCGTTTCTATTCCATATGTCATTATAGAACGTACGCATGTCTTGTAGATTCGATTTTTGCTCTCCTTTAGCATATAATTAACACGTGTAGCTTGAAAATACAATTTTAAGATTTAATATTATGTATACTTTAAAAATGGTAATAATACTCGTATGTCTCTAAATTTGTGTAAAACTAATAGTTTACGCCGAGTTCTCGAAAGAGGTATTATACGCTTCCTCCCAACCACCGCTAATCTAGTAATGGGGTATTAATATCCTTCCCGCAGACAATACGATTAGTATTCGCTTATTACTAAAGTAATTAGTTAATTAACTTAATTTATTATATTTCAATTGATTGATTATTTAACACGAGTGAAAAAGTCTGTTTTCTAAGAATTTTATTACATTTGTTTTATGCGAATGGACAGGTTGCCTCTTACTAAGGCATCATCAAATGCACATTTGATAATGCTTTAGTTAGGCGAAAAATATCAACATAAAAAATACTAAAACCTCTAGAAAAAGTACGTTTTCATTCGTGTTTATTATTTTATATGGAGTTTTACATCTTTGTTAATGAAATAATTAATATATTAATTGATATTTGAATAATAATAATAATCCCTTGCTATGCAACAGAGACCCACCCATCGAATTGCAAATGTAAATAGTTCGATGTTACGTGCTATCTGTTGTGTTCTACGTTATGGAAACATGGACCTTGACAAAAGTTATCAATGAAAAACTGGATGCATTTGATATGTGGAATATCGTAGATATTTAAAAATTATTGACTGGAAGAGTCACAACTTAAATACTTCAGCCAACTGATTATCTAAGGTAAAAAACAAAGTGTCAGAAGAAAATCCTGACTAAAAAGCTTTCGAGAATGGTTCAGTTGCAGCACAACATCCCTGTTTAGAGCTGCTGTATCAAGAGTAGAAAAAGCCATGATGAAAATCTATTTAATACCGAAGAAAATATCGACTCACTAATTTAGTTTGTTTCAAAATAAGTGTGTATGAAAGAGTGTCGAATAAAAATATAAGTGAATTTGGGGTGAATGATGGTGGTATGAACAAAATAATGAAAGGATCATTTTGATGGTTTGGACACATGGAATGAATGAACGAAGAATGAATGATAAAAAAGTATAAGTTAACGATGTAAATGGAATGAAAGCGAAAACGGCCGTTCACAATGGAGTTCTGGTCCCAACCATAGTGTATGGAAGCGAAGCATGGAACTGGCAGAAGAAGGATGAGAGAGCTGCAGAGATGAGGTCCCTAAGATGTATGTGTGGTAGAACGATATACGACAGAATCTCAAATGCTGATATAAGAAAGGAATGTAGAGCGGAAGAAGGTATTATGAACAAAATTATGAAAGGATCGCTGCGTTGGTTAGGACATATGGAGCGCATGCATGGAGAAATGGTTAAAAAAGTATACCTTAATGATGTAAATGGAGTACGGAGTCGAGGCAGACCGAGGAAAACATGGCATGACCAAATTAATCAAATTTTAAAGGTTGGTCATGTTAGAAGTCGGAAGATCAACGTGCGTGTATGACTAGCTGTATGAATGTGAAGGAAGCTAGAGAGGTGTGCCAGGATAGAGTAGTGTGGCGGTCCATTCTTTCTGCCTACCCCTACGGGGAAACGGCGTGATGGTTTGTTGTTGTTGTTGCTGTTGTAAATGAAGATTTAGAAATAAAGGAAGACTGAGGAAAACGTGGCACGATGTAATAAATCAAATATTGAATGCCAGCCACGTGAGGAGTCAGAGAAATCGACGCGCGTGCATGACAAGATGTATGAATCGAGAGAAATATGTCAGGAAAGAAAGGTGTGGCAGTCCATTATTTCTGACTACCCCTTCGGAGAGACGGCGTGATGGTAAGTTAGTTTGCTAGTAAAAATAAGTAAAGCGTTGTGTTACAGATAAATGTTGACTCAAAATAAGGGCCTATAAAAAAACAAATGTATCTTCAAATGCCAAAATTTGTATGCATTTGTTTTAAATATTTATCGCGGATTAGCGAAGAGTCACTCTATCTTTGCGTATCTTTGCGATTATGATAAAATGGCCTCTCAAGTTCTTGGGCGTAAAGCCTCTATTCCGAGGAACGTAAAGTGTATCGTATGTTCAGATTTACAAACACAACTACAGGTCATTTATATGACTCATAGTATTTTTTTTCCGATTCACACTTTGGCTCTACTTCAACTATTCAGAAGGCTGTGCGAAACCAATAATAAATAGAATAAACAAAAAATAAAACCTCACATAAATAAGTTTACTAAAATATAATGTGCATTTGAAAAGATTTTTTCTTTGTTATTTATGAAATATATCTAAATTCCAAAAATATATACCTTTATAAATGCGTCAGATCCAAAACACACACTTTCAGAACGAAACATCTCCGTAGAACATCAAAATGAAAATTTTAAGACTGTTTGTTAGTAAAACCCTTAGAGAAAGGATATCTAACGCAGATATTGGAGTAAGGAGGGAAGTTGATCCTTGAGAGACCACGTTGAGAGAATAGACCCAACGAGGATTCCCAAGATCATCCGAGTCCAGTTAAAATTGACTACATTCGTGATAAAATATTTCAAAATATTTATTACACTGATGCGGGGCCTTTGTGTCCGAAACATGTTTGTTTTGAATTTTTAAATATATTTTTATAATAAAGATCGTGGATGTGCAGAAATTTTAAACAAAACATTGTTAAACATTCGTATGAAGCACTTAATTTGTGGTGTGACATTATTAAATAAAATAATAATACCCTTTTAGTTATTTGAATAAATTGTTTATTCTCTCACCCTGACGAAGCTCCGGCGGGAGCGAAACCGGTTGGTGTTACCAAATAAAGTGGTGTTAGTACAAATTATTAAAAGTGTATTATTATTTTATAACATTGCTAAATGAATCCACAAAACAAAACTATGACGAATTTAAAAGAAAAGCGTTATTTTATATGAAATAAATAATTAATATAACATATTTTAAGCATTTAATATTAGTGTTTTGGTAAAATAACTTTATTATTTTAAAATTAAATACCTGACAATGTGAAAAACACAACTCAAAATTTTATAAAGTAACATTCTTCTTCGTTTTTCCGACTTCTGATTGACCGACTCCTGTCCCTGGGCATTCCTCTCATTTTTCCAGGTCTATCTAGTTTCTCCTAGTCGTCTTCGCTGCAGTCAACACATATTTTTCTTGACCTGCTTCTAAGTCTCTTTTCACGTGGATGTAACCACTTTTCAACATGTAACAATTTTTTTATTATACCATATATCGCAATGATGAATTTATATCAAAATATCATACATTTTGGTAAATTTGTTTCACTCCGCTGCATAAATCAGTGGTTATAATTTTAATGTTAAAATGAAAATCTATAATTTTATTAAATGATAAATCTGGATGTACCATAATTTTTTTTTTTTAAGTAAGTATAAAGTTTACCTATGTGGGAGAAAACATTATCGGAAAAGCATTAACCGTTAGATTTATCCGTATAAACTTTTCCAGTTTTGTTTATGCAAATATCTAGACCCCTCTGCGATCCTTAAAAGATTTACTCTTATTAGCTATAACTTCACTTTTTAAACTAATATAAAATACATTTTCATTAAGGGTTCATCGACTTCTTCAAACACGTTCTTACCATTTTGAGATAAACGTGAAGATGAAACAATTAATTAATAATATCTTCTATATACGCCATACTTTGTGTTGTTATGATGGTTTATTTCTCTTTTAAAAATGTATCTTTACTGAAGAAGGACTGTTTGTCCGAAACATGTCTATGTAATTTAATTTTTTTAATATACGAGTAAGTGTTGTATATACAAAGTATATAAAAAAGAAAAAGAGAAATAATTTATAATAATTAAATAAAACGACGCTCTTTAACTACTTCCACTTTTGTCTTTATTTCAACAGCGACCGGTTTCGCCAGGCTCGCTGGCACCGTCGATCCCAGGGAGTCTGGCGAAACTGGTCGCTGTCGAAATGAAGACAAAAGTGAAAGTAGTTAAAAAACATCGTTTTTTTAATTATTATTTAAAATGAACTTCCATCAAGAGATTTCAGTAAAATCGTTTGAATCAATTAAGTCAAATAATTTATCTTTATCGTCTCCTTCTTCTCTCCTCTCGTGTCTGTCTTGTTCTTTTGCAGCAGGTCGTCCAGATATTTAGAGAAATCGTCAATATCGTTAATTCATATTTTAGGCGGTCTCCCGATACTCCGTTTCTTTGACCAAAGTCTCTCTATTGAAGTATTGGATGTCTTTAGGGTGCTGTTCATTGAATATATACATATATGTACTGATATTATTTCAATCTATAAGGGGCCGATCTTTTATAAACAAAATAATAAAGACACATAAAGTAATATATATTATACTCGTACTTATAAAATTTCAAAAGCAAGATTTAAGTGAAGCATCCCTCTGTTAATAATGTCTCTTGCGATTTGTTCAATCTGCAAAGAATGATACTACGTTGTGTATTCAGTCGATCTGAAAGGCGAGTAGATGTTTGCTGTCCCCTCACCCACCCCAAAGCCGCCCTCAGACGAGTAGCTAATCAAACACTCGCTAGATGAGTGGGAAGCGTCGACTTTCAATTACTTTACCCACAGGCCAGGTGCTTGCAACCCGAAAAATGCATTTCGCTTATAGAATTATACTGCTGCCTTGAATAATGAAGAATTTCCAATTACTGGAAATTTTACATTAAGAAGTATACACATTTATTATACCTGAATTTCGCGAAACCATTTTTAACTTACTTACTTCCTATGGCAATACAACTCTTGAAGAGTTTTAGCCTCCTTGATGATTTTCGCCAAGCTCCTCGATCCTGCGCCTTTTGCTCCCAGCAGTCCGATTCGCCCAACTTAACCAGGACAGCCAGAACATTGTCCATTAGGCGCTGTCTAGGCCTTCCTAGAGGCCTTACTCCAGTCGGTCTAGACGCGTTCAGGGTCTTGATTGCTCTGGTCTCTTCGGCTCCATGATAGCGTGCACAATCCATGATAATACTAAAATAACATGAAATTTACTTCCTAATTAATATTTTTGGCTTTGATAGGAAGCCATTACATGGTAGAGTGGGAAGAGGTGTCTATCATAGGATCTATATAGTTAAACTAATTAAACAATATGTGCCGTGGAGGGAAAGTGAGGTATTAGAATATGTCATTTCCCTTAAGAGAGGGGCCGTTATTTTTAAAGGGGAATAAGTCAATTTTTTCATTTTTCGAATTATTCAAGGATTAGCGTTTGAATGAATTTAAAAATATTGGTCAATGTTAAACAGCTTGGGAGATATTTTTACCACTATAATTTTGGTAAACTTTAAAATAAAATAATGATTATTTAATTCTCAAACAAAACAAACTGCTTTTTTCCTCCAAATAGACCTAATCTACTTTCATAAATAATATATTGTAAGAAATATATACAAGAGGAAAATTAAGCTCACATTTTTATACACATCGGCTTTACTATTTACACGATATTTTATCGATTAATTTATAGAAGAAATCCTGGTCCATTGAATTTAGAATTATTAATTTAAAAAGAGGATATCAATACCTTAATAAAATAACTATTAACTATTTTTTTTTTAAAAGTAAACATATTCCACTTTCAAAAATAACCGCTCATATATCCTTCTCTGTCTAAATTGGACAAAAAAACAACATTTATAGGATAAAATAAATATCAACCAATCAAATGGTTATAATTGACCCCACCTGGCGTATCTTCCGAATGGCCCACATTTTTCTCTCCAGGCTCTTGGTAGAATTGAACGGACTCATACATAGGCAAAGACCTCCTCTTGCTCCTCTCAACTCCCTATATGGGGCTAGAAATGCTCTCCTCCTGTGTATAAATAGCTCCCCGCTTTATATCAAGTGTTTAATTGTTATCATTGATTCACACATTTTTATTTTTAATGTTCACATAATCACTCATTATTAATACATAAGACAATTCCATAAAATTATAAAAAAAAGAATCAAAAATCTCCGTTTGATGACACTTCTTCCTACTCGTAGTTAGCTTAGAATGTAAAACATTTTAACTAACTAACCATCACGTTGTCTTCCCAAAGGGATAGACAGAAATAATGGACTGTTACACTTTTCTTTCCTAACATACTTCTCTCGTTCCTTAACATTCATATATCGTGTCATGAACGCACGTCGATTTCTCCGAGATATAATAATAAGTATTAAAATATTATATTGGTCTAAAATGAAAATAAAACAACGTTCAAAATAATAACTTAACTAAAAGTTCTGATAGACCTCATGACGTTGTTTTTTTTAAAATTGAACTAATAGCTTAAAAAGTACGGTGGATTTTATAAATGTTATTTATTATATGTAATAATCTGCATATAAAATACAATTGTGATACATAAAACAAAGTTCTTTAATTTAACAGTTTAAAATGTTTAGGTATTATAGTGTTTCGGCCAAAACAGTGGACTCTTTAAAATCTATTTCACTTCCTTTAACTCGCGTGTTGATATTCGATTATCTCGATTTTTCATGTCTGAAATTAATTCAATATTTGTTAAGTAGGTAAAGTGACGTACTGTGGTGTCCAATCTTCTTTCTTCGTTTCCTCATTACTGAGGGTCGTGATCTATGTAACTGCCCGTGGTTAAAACAAAACGCCTCCATTCCTCTCTATTTTCCGCAGCCCGTACCGCCGAGTAGAGGTTTCCCACGGTCACGCCACCGCGCAGGAGATCTGCCTCTACTTATTTTGCCTGGAACATTTCCTGTGACAATTTTTTTTTCAGGTTACCAAGCTCTCTCCTGGCAATGTGACTAAAGAAACTCAATACTCGCCGACTACAGATTACAGATAGTCTTCCTGTTATTTTGAGTTCATTTAGAACTGAGTCATTCGTCCTCTTTGCAGTCCACGGTATCCTCCGCATGCGACGTTAATACCACTAGAGTGGTCTTTTATCTTATTCTCTTCTTCCTCAGCCTATTCCCGTCTACTCCTGGACAAAGGCCTCCTCCATTTGCTTCCATGTCGCTCTGTCCTGCGCAGACTGCATCCGGTTATTCTGACGTGTCTGTTCAGATCATCATTCCACCGTAGTTGCGGTCGCCATGCACTTCTCTTTGCCATCCCAAGTCAGCAGTCTTCTTGTCCACTTTTCATCTGAGCTTCTGGCTACATGACTTGCCCATTGCAATTTTAGAGTCGCCACCCGGTGGATGATGTCAGTGACCATTGTTTTTTCTCTCACCATATCGTTTCTGACTCTGTCTCTAAGGCTTATTCCTAACATGGCTCTTCCCATGGCTCTTTGGGTCATTCGTAGTTTCTCGGCACTTTGTGTGGACAATGTAACAGTCTCAAGACCATAAGTACCAACTGGCAGAACGCAGGCCTCATAGTATTTTCGTTTCAGGTTGGTCGGTATTTTCCGGTTTTTAAGGATGTAACTCATGTTTTCGAAAACTGCCCAGCTTAGTCCAATTCTTTTGTTTAGCTCTGCGATTTGGTTATCTCGACCCAATCGAAATCAGTATTTTATCTATTCAACCAAAATTTTCTATACACAGTAACAAGACCTTGAAAAGAAAATCTCACGAAAATGGCGCTATATAAATCAACATCTTCATCATTATCAAAACCATTTTTTTAAACACATCTGAAATTTTTGTTATGTAAACGCCTACAAATGAAAAATTTTATTCTATAAATAAACACAGGCTGCGCAACTTAACATACATGCTTTCAAAAGAGGATACACTTTTTAAGCATATCGTATTACAAAAGCAATATTTAAGTGTGAGATTTATTTTTTTAAATATGGAAAGCTTGAAAATATAATATATAAAATCATAAATAATGTAATCAAATGATTTTACTGAAATGCCTTGATCGATAAACAGTCAAGTCTGTTGATGTCAGAGAGCCATACAGTCGCTGTCAAAATAAAGATAAATAGCTCTTAAAATATGTTTATCATTTAACAACTAGGTACATGGATTTGAAAATTAGGTAAAAGGACGTTTTATTTTATTAACCATTTAATACGGAATTACTTCCATTGTTTTTATTATCACAGCGATCGGTTTGTTAATGTCAGCAAGTCTGGCGAAGCTGATCGCTGTCAAAGATTAGAAGTGGAAATAGTTAATAAAAAAACGTCGTTCTATTGAATTATTAAATAGATTAAATACTCGTACATCTCAACTGGAGTAACTCATAGGGAGGCATTTTTCGCACTCTGTAAAATCTTAACAGGAAAAATATAAAATTAGCAAAAAGGGGACCAAAACATGTCTTAACTTGTATTAATTTAAAATTTCTGTTACTTTTTTTTTTACAAGTTCCAAAAATTTGTCAGACGTGTAAGAAGGGCGGAATGGTGAATGTTGTTAAACATAAAGTGATCGCTTAACCCAACCAATGACAGATTATAAGTCCTGTAAACGCCTCGACTATCATATTCTGTTTCCAAATAATTTACATCTTCGTCTCTATTGAGATAAAATTAATCCATATAAAATGTTTGTATTGTATAACATATACAAACACTATTTTAATACATACATAACTATGACTTATTTTTAAAAGTATCATACTTTCAATGTGTTCTTGTACCGACCCATATGTACGGAAGCAAAGCATGGAACTGGCAAAAGAAGGATGAAAGTAGAATAAATGCAGTAGAAATGATATTGATTGAGTGTAGAATGAGAATATAAGAAGTGAATGCAGTGCGAATGATTGTGTTATGAACAAAATAATGAAAGGATCATTCAGATGGTTTGGACACCGGGATAGAATGAATGAAGAAAGTATGGTAAAAAAGTATATGTTAACGATGTAAATGGAACTAGAAATAGAGGAAGACCGAGGAAAACGTGGCACGTTCAAATAAATTAAATTTTGAATGTCGGCCACGTGAGGGGTCAGATAAATCGACACGCTTGCATGACACGATGTATGAATGTCGAGGAATCGAGAAAAATATGTCAGGAAAGAAAAGCGTGGCACGCAAATATTTCTGCCTACCCCTTCTGGGAGATGGCGTGATGGTTAGTTATGTTTTATCACATTCAAACCGAGCTTTTTTTATTGATTTTAGGTCAATTACATTTTTGGTCATTATGTTGTACAGTTTGGGTCCGAGATAGCAGTAATATATTTATGCATAGGAAGTATTAGTACTTGGTTCATCTACACGTATTTATCCACCCTTTCATTAAATTGTTATTTTCACACGAAATAATTTACAATAAACTGAAAATCATTTTCTTCTTTATTCACAATTGTCAATCGCATTCAAAATTGAACAACATTTTTTTTACTTCGTAAAAACGTGTTATGTTGCAAAGTACCAGTATAGGTATATATATAAATATATATAAATATGAATATTTTTTTTTATACAATTTGTTCTTTTTGAATGTAAACAAACACTGGATTTTTACCCATTGCGGGTTAATCATTTTTAAGGATTAATTGTATCTCAATAGAGACGAAGATGTAATTTTTTTTGGAAACAGAATATGGTAGTCGAGACGTTTACAGGACTCATGACCTGTCATTGGTTGGGTTAAGCGATCACTTTATGCTAACAACATTCCCAATTACTCAAAACATCTAATGATGAAGTTTGCCAGGTTTGCAAATAATACCCTCATTTATTGATTTGAAATTCGACTAAAATTACCTAAAGATTAAACTTGATGGAAAGGTTTGTAGTGTTTTATCACGCGTTGGTTGAAATGGTTAACCCAATATGGTCTGACTATCTCACAAATATATCATTCTAACTCTAGATAATCCATACCCTGAGTACTACCCAACCGGGGCAGCCAACTAAGTTAAATCAATTATGCTCCTCTGGGGTAATATACAATATCTCAAAAAGTTTCGCATTAGAATGTCTTCCCGTATGTCACATTCTTCAATCGGCTTATAGAGTATATGAGGTGTTTGAGTTTCTTCCTAAGATCACAAATATTAACAATTTATACAAAAAAAATATGTTCACATCCAGCTCCCGCTTTGTGTCATTCTCATAAAATAAAATCAAACTTTGTAAACAAACATTTTCATTAGCATTAATTGTACAATACGGAATTATTTCACCATTGTTATAGAAACAATAAATACGTTAATACATATTGCACTAATCTCACATTTTATAATTAAATATGCATGTACTCTTATAAAATTAAAGAGATAAAATTAATAAAGATTACACTCATTTAATTACATTGATTTAATTAATTATTTTTCTTTATTGGAATCTGTGACAAGAAGTAGGTACTAATTTTTAATTAAAATTCCACCAGGAAAATGGCTTTGTTTGAGCTTAAGTATTTTTCTTCACTTTAGGTGTAAAAATATCAGATGCTTTATTTTATATTCGTCCTTACTTTATTCAGTAAATTAGAATTTTGTTTTATTGATTGCAATCAATAATGAAAAAATTAAGTTTTTGAATAAAATTCTTAGATATAACTATAATATTTATCGACAAATTTTCAAAGCGTATGCACCACTTATAACATAACATAACTCATTTATTATCTCCTGAAAAACACTGTATAATTCCATATTCAATCATTAATACGATTGAAATCGTCTGTTTTCTAGAAGCTTAATTGTAATTTATGGGAATAACATGTTTCACATTTCTATAAAATGAAATATTGACACATTCCATATTGCCCTAGAAAAGCGAACCATGTCGTTACCATTAACTATAATAAAACTTTTAGAAATAAAAACGTTTACATTCGTATTAATCATAAAATCACGTTGATTCCAGATTAAGGAAATACTCGTGATATTTTTACCTTCATATCTCAAATTATCAATACTAGTATAATATCATTGTACTACCAGAGAGCCAGAGCCAATAGAGAGCTTTTGTCGAGTGTGAAAATTAGAAAGGTCTCATATTAAGGGGAGAAAAATACCACCTCCTTCGATTGATATTAATGGGTAAAGTGGAGGGACGTCGGGGAGTTGGTAAAAGGTAATTGTCCTGGCAGCGGAACATAAAATAATGGACAAAAATTACAAGAGTTCGGAACCTGTATCAAGTGGCGCAAGACAGAGATGCCTTTGCTGCAGTGATCGCCAACGATGAGGGGACCTGACACGGCACCGAAAGAAAAAGAAGAAGAAGTATAACATGTATTTGTATTTATTGATTATGATTTCATATAATGACTATAGAGGATTTTCCTATATACATATTATCAGGTTAGCCGAATAGGGGAAGATACGTACCGGAGACTTTGAGTTCCATTGTTCTATAACTAGAGGTTAACGATGCGTAATACCATCGGTTAACGTCTATTGCATACATTCTAAAGATTAGTGCACACAACAATAAATTATATAACATTTTATATTAGAAAAAAAATTAAACCGAACACGTTATCACTAAATAAAAATAAAATAAGGTTTCGGACATTTGCTTCTACTTTTCTCATATCATTTTAACTCTAGAGACGGTCTGGTTCACCAATCATCCGTTGTTTCCACTATATGGCCAGCCCAATTCCAATTCAACGAAGCTATTTTGCACGCTTTTGGAAATTTTGTTATATTCTCTAATCCACTCATTTCGCAACACATTTGGCTGGGTGACTAATGGCTGATGATATTGATAATGATTATAAGCATATCAACAAAAATACTGTTATATCAAGTTGCTTCTGAAGGAACTTCACTGGCTCAAAATCCGGGAGCATGTAAAATAAAAATTATATTTGGGAGTGTTTAAGGCCCGACACCAGAGAGCGCCAGCGTATATTTCGGACCTCTGTGTGTCTCAGGCGCGTAAGATGGATTGGTGATGTCTTGCGACACGAATGTTCCCTGCATAATGTGTTGGAGGGAATGGTCGAGGGATCGATTGGCAGAGGATGACCTCGCCAAGAGTACCTGGACCAGATTTACCGAGATATGGGCTACACCTCTTATGCGGAGTTGAAGAAAGTTGCCGAGGATCGAGCGGAGTGGAAGAGGAGATGCGTCGCCTTGCTGCAGACCAATCGCTAGATTGAGACCTTAGAGAGAGTGTGATACCCATGCTAACAGAAAGGCAACGTTCACTCCGATCAATAGAAACAAATCCGAAATATATAACGATTCCAGTCAGAGCCAATGAAACAAGTTTCTACCATCGTGCTTTCAGCGTTACGGGTTCGTTGGCATGGAATAGCCACCGTGTTGATACTCGTATATATAAGTATGAGAAGAGTGACATTAAATTAAAAAATGTATAAAGTTTAAACTATTATGTTAGTCTTTTTCCTAGTGCGCCATTGGAGTTATTGATTTTACAAAACGGCACATTTAAAATATAAATAATAATAACAATATTTCTTCTATAAATTAATTCTATTATTTAAATTGAATCATAATATTTGTTATAACAAAAGCATAAAAGTTCCAAAAAAAATCTTTCTAACATCTGTCAGATCATGTAAACAATTTTATAATATTTTAAATATGTACCTTTACAATATGTATCACTGAAGAAGGACTGTTTGTCCGAAACATGTCTATGTATATGTAATTATTATTTTTAAATGTAAGTGTTGTAAATACAAAGTATATAAAAAGAAAAAGAGAAATAATAATAATATTTATCGTAAATATTGAAATTGAGTTCCTGTCCTAGTGTGGTAGTCATAAAATGGAGGCACAGATGCAATTAAACATAAGCATTTGGAGATGTATGGTATGTCTTTTCGAACTGCCACGAAAACCACGTAGAAGAAAAATGTACAATATTAATCGAAGTCAACTACTTGTAATCAGATTTTAAATAGGGTTTTGTGTTATGTGAAATGAAGAAGTCAAATGCAAGGTATTGCCCTAAACTAAATATTTTATGGAATGGAAAATGGAACGATATCAAGGGACCAGAAACCATGCAAGCATAATTTGATCATAAAGTATTAAGAATTTCACAAAATGTATTCTGTCAGTGTGGAAACAAAGCTTTATGATGAAAATACATTTATCATCTTTCTATGCATTGTAACAGAGATAGCCCCCTACCAGAATCTTATCTATGTAATTTATTAATGAATTTATTTTAGTAATTACGTTATTATAAATATGTATTTATAAATGTTCAATAATTAAACTGTTGAAATATTGTAGTAAGAAGTAGATCATAGATTCAATAGCATCAATTAATTTTTTTTGTAGGAAATCCGTAATTTCAATGTAATTTTTTTGTTTTGCATTTCATTTTTTTTAAATCATAAACATTACAGTAAACCAAAGCGCTTACGACTATAGAATACAAAAAAAAAACTATTTTAAACAGAATATTCACTTGTGAAATTAAAAAATTACAATATTAACAATAGACAAAAACACAAAAAACACGAGATAATTAAAAAAATTAAGACCAATTAAGTAATAAGAACCAATAAAAAGAACAACGCATTATTTAAGAGATAGATGTTTTCTGAGGATAGCCTCACTATCGGTGAAGATGTCCACATCCGAAGAGATGCGGTTTAGAAGGACTATTACCGTGCCCACCTTAGGTAAATTGGTTCTACACAGTGGCAGGTTAAATAATCTATGTTGCCTTTGTCGCAGATAATTGTCAGGGACAAACAAAGTCAAGTCATTCAAAATGGACTTGGATAGATTTGTCATGGACTTCCAGTCCTTCAGACTGAGTCGTGCCGGACTCTAACCAACTAAAAAAATCCTCATTTGTTTGCAACCCGGTTGCTAGCTTACGGTCTACCCAGGGCTACAAAATTGTCTTTTGTTTACCCCAGTTGCTGTAGCATCTCGTCTTTTTCTTTTTGGGGCATTATCACTTCCATGAAGCCTCCCACCTTACTCCACAACTCTTGGGATTGCAGCATGGATTTGACCATGGAGTCTGCGTCGAAGAGGCCGGTTGTTGTATTTATATAGGGCTTCCCTCTTTGGCCACTATCTATAACACACGAACAAGGTGTGTTCAGGGTCATCTCAAACTCAGACGAAAAATGGACAAGACGACTCTTGATTTGGAGACCATGGATGACAAAGAGAAGTGCAGAGCGACGAAATGATTGACTGAGCCGACATGTCGGCATAACCTGGATGCATAATAAAATAATTGAATTGATTAAATAAATCGTAAAATTCTATGTAAGTAAAATTCTACGTATTTTAGTATTCACATAAAAAATACAATACAATACTAAGGAAACAAAGGTGATCTCGTAAGAGACCGTAAAGGTACAATACTTCTGTATTCAGTACTATAATACGAGCGTGGGTGGAAATAAGTACTGATAAGAGAGAAGGGTTCGTTCGGAGAGCTCTTTCACTAAATGATGGTAATGAATGCAGTGACCGTATTAGTTATCCTCTTCGGTACAGGGGCACATTAGAAAATATGTTGTTTTAGACACACCCTGTAATGCGGAAATATCTTTGATAATAATAATAAATAATAATAATAATATGCTAACTTTTAAAGCGCCGTTTATGTGATGCAATCACATCAAGGGCGCATAAAGTATGTTTTAAATCTAAAATTCTAAATATGCTATTGGAGCTGGAATAACCGCGGCTGTTGGCACCAGACTTCGTGCCAAAAGCCGCCGTCTTTAATGGATCATCGCTAAAGAATATAAAGTGTAATCATTCAGATCACGAGGCCTCGGACATCTTCGTATCGTTATTTTTCGTCACTACCTCGCCGTGCCGGGAGTAGGTAGTTTGCGCGCCTGCTGCTTTCCGTGGATGTGGTAGCCGTTTCTCAGGCTCCCTCTCCGGAATCGAGCCCTGACTCCCTGTTGATAAGGCAGACATTTGAAAGATGCGCCACCGGTGCTAGACCGTGCGATCACCTCAAAGTTATATAGAATCATCTCGAATGGCGACGAACGGGGCGCGAACCCCGACAGCCAATAGGTTTTTGATCTAATTAAAACATCCCTCACGTTACTGGTCAGGGCTTTGTTTGCATGTTTTAGCTCTAGAATTACCAGTTATCAAAGTAACCGTGTACGATCTAAGGAACCAAAACTGATATATGGAGCAATTCGCGGTTTAACCTTAATACGGATTTTACTGAGACTTCCATGGCTTACTCTTTGAGACGAGCACATGATTACTGGCAGGATCAACCAGGAAGCTGCTGCTGCCGATCGACTTTTTCCATTTTTTTTCGATCTGATCGATTCGATCCATTTTTTTAAATTCAGAACTGATATCTTTCATTATTTTAATAAATAATATTTACGAATTTTTATGACTTAAAACACTATTTTTTCCACTTTTGAGTTTATTTTTCTCGACATGTTTCGAAGGCTTTTATCATCGGGAGAACGATATAAAACGAAATAATATTTATATCGTTCTCCTGATGATGTAGGTGTAAGCCTTCGAAACATGTCGAGAAAAATAAACTAAATTGTGGAAAAAAACAGTGTTTAAATTCATAAAAATTTGTCATTATGGAATTCCACAGTGTTAACGCCTTAAGTTTATCTTCTTCTTCTTAAAGTGCCCTGTCAGGTGCCCCCGACGTTGGCGATCACTATGGTAAACTCTTTCCTATCCTGCGCTGTCCGGAATAGCTAAGTTTATCTAAAATTAAATAATATTGATATTATTAATTTAGTTGTTTCTTGAACAACTCTGTATTAAATACTTAAATTTTGATGAAAATGTCAATTTTCTAGAAGTTTTATTATATTTTATGGGAGTGACAAGTATTGCCTTGCAAAGGCATTATCATATGTTATGTTGGCATCACATAAACATGTTATGAACATGATGTGAACAATGTAATTTTATTTCCTTGTTATGTAAAAACTTCTTCTTCTTCTTTTGGCGCCATGTCAGGTCCCTCCAACGTTGGCGATCACTACAGCAAAGGTATTCGCCATAGTGATTCCCGGGAAAAGGTGACCAGAATGGTTTCCCGTTGCCTTCTCTGGTGGATTTTTCTGTCATGGTTACCTTCCCTTAGCTGGTTGGATCTGGTATGGAGGCACCAGAAACTCACCTTTTATCCCCTCGTTATCTGCTGTGATCACACGGTTATAAGTGTGAATGCAACTGGGCGTTTCGCAGCATTTTATAGCATCACACCCTCCAGCAAGATGTGACTCGCCGCGACCCTACTGACAATTCGAACCCCTTACTTAAGTTGTTATTCATAGAAGAGCTGCACACAATTGATCAAAGATTTGCCGAATATGGCCTTGCAAGCCGCAGCTCGCGCACGCATTGTTAGGACATGCAAGGGGTCCGTTTGAATGAGCGAGAATTTGTGGCAGGCTGTGAGAACGTGCAAGGCACGATCAATCTGTAAGAATATCAGAATTTTGTTTTCCATTTTCTTTGCTCAGCCATTTTTAATTGTTTTATTCAAACGCGCTAAAACTAAATGGCAATAAACTTATTCTGGAATACATGTAAAATGTTTAAACATTTAAAGACATTTGAAGGCTGGACATTATAAAGGTACCAAGTAGCTTAAACATACAGTAGAGAAGATAAGCAAAAACAGATTTTTGTTCCATATGTCATGTACCACGTAACTAGGCTCCTTAGTCAACAAAATAAATTATGTCAGGGAAGAGATTGGAAAAAGGATATTCACAGCAAACAGATGCTACTTTGGCCACAATAAGTACCTCAAATCACGTTTACTGTCCAGAAGACAAAGACCACACTGTATAAAACTCTGATTAGTCCAGTTCTAACATATGCCTAGGAGATTTGGAAACTCACTAAAGGCGAAGAATTAAAGATGAACTGCTTCGAAAGGAAGATCCTCCACAGAATCTTTGGACCCATTATAGATGGTCAGACGTTGAGAAGAAGAAACAGCACAGAGCTGTACAATCTATACTAGGACGTCAGCGTGGTCAAGCTTATAAAGATTAACAGACTGCACTGGCTAGGACACTTGCACCGCATGGGGGATCTTCCATCTTAGGGGAGCTCCCCAAAAGAGTGTTGTATGACAATCCAGTAGGGCGAAGAAGCGTCGGCAGGCCGAGACTGCGATGTTTGGATGGTGCCGTGGCAGACTGTCGGGTCCTGAAGCAGCAGGACTGAGACAGGACGGAATGGAGAAATTTCTTGGAGGATGCTAAGACCCACCAAGGGTTGTAGCGCCGGAGAAGAAAAATAAATCATGAACCACGGGTGGCATCTTTAGGGTGACTCAAAGTTGAATCAAAGATGGCAGTGCACAATGGAGTTCTAGTGCCGATAGAGTTGATGTCAACATAAATTGATGAAACAGCTGTCGCGTAAAATAAAATACAATTGTGATACAAAAAACAAAGTTATTTAATTTAACAGTTAACAAAAAACGGTGCAAATTTGTGTAATGGAAAATGTCGTTTATTCGTTAGTGGCCTGTTGGTTTCGCAATACGTCTATAAATGCACATCCGTGTGCGAATATTAATGTTATATTAACTTAATTATATTTGTAAAGATATGATTTACTACAGTGACGTAAAATACGTAAAATAGCTGAATCAGGAGGAGAAATAGAACTGTACAACAAGGATATTTCGCTTCCTTATTTCAACTTCCAGACATTTCTGTTACAGAGATTGATAAAACAATTTTCTTACAGCGGCAATAATACCATTTCTTGAAATAAATAAAAAAATGTGAAGTTCATTTGTTCCCAAATGCTATATTATTTCGAAGATAACACACTTTACATAATTCATAGTTGTTGTAATTTTTTAGCACTGATTTGATAATCATAGTAGTGTATGATATTATATAAGAAGTAGCAAAAAAATATTGCTATTACTCATTTTATGAATTTACAAGGAAAATTGTGACAATTGTTATATTTTTGCATTTCGCGTCGAGTTTATGAAATTGTGGTTCTTATCAATCCAAAATGGAGTAAGTGATTTTAAACAAGAAGATACCTTAAATTAAAAATGGGCAAATTAAATGTTCCAGTAAGTGCATTAAATAGAGCACTACCAAAAAAAGGTGTCTTCAAAATATCAAATCTAAACTGGATGACAATTTTAACGGTCATCACAAGAATGTATCATATTGTATTTATAATTGATTTCAAAGGAAATACGAGTATGTTTGAATTCACTATATTTATGTAAAAAAATACATATAAACAATCTCTGATTGTTAAATCACAAATGTTATTATTACGGGAATAAAATACGGAGTCGCGAGAGACCGAGGAAAACATGACAAAATGATTCCAAAGGAAATACGGGTATGTTTCATTTCACTACATTTATGTAAAAAATATATATAAACAATCTCCGATTGTTAAATCACTAATGTTATTATGATGTGAATAAAGTACGGAGTCGTGAGAGGCCGAGGAAAACTTGGCGTAATCAAATTAATTAAATTTTAAAGGTCAGCCACGATAGAAGTCGGAAGAACCGACGTGTGTGTGTGTCACTCGCTGTATGAATGTGGAATAATCCAGACGATTTCTTCGGGGAAACGGCATGATGGTTTTTGTTGTTAATAGCAAACTTATTTTCAAATTAAGACATAAAACAGTGTACGTAAACCCAAATATTGTACAATCATGACCAATTTCGTATCGAAACGAACTCGCAAAATCTGCGATATTGCTAATTCGATTAGAATGTTAACAAATGTTATTACTTGATAAATAACATTGTTCATGTAATTTGATATTGTGTTAATACAATCGCTGATAAACTCGGGGTTATCGTCTTTCGATTGAATAAATTATAACAAACGAAAAAAAACAGGTACTCTGTGAACAAGAAGGGAGCAGTCCCTGTAGTTTTATTTGAACGTGAGACACAGAAGTCGCGTCAAACTGTTGATTCGGCCAATTACGCCCCCTGCGGGCTGGACCAATAGGGTGGCAGGGTGAAAGCCTTTATAAGGCCTGCTCGGGATAAATCTCCGCCAGAAGCATCCACCCCCGCGAGTGAAATCTTCCTTATACTGCACCCGCCGTGTGGTCACTCCAACACTTGTTTTAATTGTCCTAATTAAAAATCGTTCCGTATTCATTTTTAATTGTGCCATTTTGATTAACTTATATATTCGTAAGTATTTTTAATCACATTTTTTAGTGTATTGATTCGTTTATGTTTCTGTAATATAATAAAATTTATATTTTAATCATTATACTCTTTATGGCGTCTTATTTTTATTAATTCTCATATTGCAGAAAAATATTTTGAATAATGAAATTTAAAGATTTTTTTTTACTTTTAAACACTTTCATGGCAGCACCACCAGTCACCAGTCACAAAATCGAAAAAAAAAATGCAAAATAGAAAATTAGAAAAAATAATTTGAAACAATTTTCTGTATTATTATAATATTTATACTAATATGATTATAATTTAAATGTTTGACACACGTTTAATTAAAAATAATATAACAATTAAAAACACATTTAATTTTTTTTTTATTAAAATATACACATATTTTTTAAATAAACACTAACCAACACAATTTCTATACAATATTAATTTAATCAGTTTTGGAAAATATTGTATCTTAACACTTATCTGCACTTTTCACAAACATGTTCTGGGCCGCAAACGCTTATTATCAGTGTAGAGAATTTATTGTTAAAGTATCTACAATGAGCTAATTATTTTGTTATTTATCCGAATGATCCAAAAGACAAAATAAAACGTGTAATGTTTTTTTTTATAGTTATTTCTTGTTTCAACACAATATATAAGAAATCTAACCCTTTTCTGACGTGTTAATAACGATATTTCAACAATCATTTACTTTTAAAACAGTATTACACGAGTTTAATGCCAACTGAATGAGCCGAGATTTCCCGTCGGGCGAATTTAATACCAAATACCGAAATATGGTATCATAAAAACGAATAGGTCTCAATAAAACCTATATTTTAATGGAATGATTGATATTTATAAACTATAATCTAGTTCATTTTACATGGGCATTATCTAGAAGTAATTAATATGAACGAAAACGTATATTTTCTGGTAGTTTAATAATAATTTATAGGAATGCCATGTTTCGCTTTTCTAATGCATTATCAAATGTGTAGAAAATTAATAATGCCTTAGAAAGGCGAAACGTATAATTTCGAAGTTATTTTCATTCGTATTAATTATTTAACAAGAAAATTTTCATCATTATTCAAGAAACAATAAATTATCAAGAAACTTTAATTTGTCAAACATTGCATACATTCTTTTTTAGAAATGCTCCAAGGATTTATGATTTATATTTCGATTCATGAAGTTATCACTTCACTTCTATAGTCAAATTATTATACCAGTATACAAGTATTAGTTGACAAAGCACGGTAATTTTTTGCTTCTGTATTATGTCATCGGCAAAATCATATATGTTAACGAAAATTAACTTTATTATGCTCAATTGTATTGTCATGACTGTTTACAGCAATCGCCACTTTTCACTTGCTTTCTGCCTTTCCGCCGTAGGGAAAATTTGAAGCACAGATATGCCGTACTCGTTTCTTACTCTATTGAATTTGGTCTCTCTAGCAGCCTATCTCACCATTCTCATACCTGCAACATGCATTGCTCCTGGCGTCTTACATTTAAGCATTTCAAACCGCAGAGCATGGTTCTCTCTGAAGTTTTGCAAACATTTCCTTTACTAGATTTGTACTATTGTACTCTGTTGTCACAAGCACTCTGAACTACCTAGTACCATATAGAGCACGCCTTGTGAGCAATTCTACTTTCGTCGTATGGTCTACATCGTATTGAAGTATGTCGTCCTTAGTAATAACAAAGCCGAGGTAGGTAAAATTGTCTTCTAGTTTTATTGGAGTTATTATTTTGCATACTTTCCGACTATGCAATCGTTCTAGCAAAATGGAAGTTCATATATTTTTGGTTTGGTACCAGTAACTCAAAGACCCTTTCTTACCAGAGCTATACACCAGTAATTCTTGTAAAAAAAAATAATTGACTTATTTCCAAATGCATAAAGAATATCATACTTTTTTTTACTATGAACACTCGTCTACAAGTTTTTACAGCCTTCTTTATAACATTTAACTTTTACAGATTCTCAGCAACCTTAAGTCACCTTTCATTATTTTTAGTATTCTATACATTTTAATAACATTTTCTTTGTGTATTTTACTATGGGCAAAGTGCTGATTGCAAACGTGGTTACTCAAGTTTTAAACACCAATTTTCAAAATACTGTTATGAAACGGTCTTAATTGTACCATTATTGATGCCAAAATGAAAACATTTTGTAATTCATTCCTCGGCGCTACATCCCGACTTGGCCTCCTCCACAACGGTCCTCCACTGACTTCTGTCTCTGGCCATCCCCAGCTCCTTCCATTTTCTCCCAATCTTCTTCCACGCAATCAGCCCACCTTTTCCTCGGTCTGCCTCTTGGTCTATTTTGCGGTCTCTTTTCACCCATCTGGATATAATTTGTGGTGTAATATTTTATTTTAATAATATTTTCTTCTTCTATTCTTTTAGACCTTCGGTCTGTTCCTGTAATCAGGCTCCTCTCTCTCGAATCCCAGTTATCCGTCTATCTCTTTGATGGTCTTTTAATAGTCTTGTAATAATTAATAATTAAATTTTTGGAACTCGTGGTTATACGAATATTATTTATTATATTATATATAAATATTATTTATTGTCTGACACGTGTGAAAGTATTCGGTGATGCAAGTGTGTTCCCATTTACATTGAGTGACGATGGTTTGTACCCGGTAAAAGTGCAAACACAGTTACCTAGTAATTTTTGCATTTCAACATTAACAGTTAACAACATTCCCCATTCCGTCCTTCTAAATGGAATGGAATGTTGTTAACATATAGCGATCGCTTAACCCAGCCAATGACAGGTCATAAGTCCTGTAAGCGCCTCGACCACCATTTTCTATTCCCAGAAAACGATTTACATATTCGTCTCTATTGAGATACAATTAATCCTTATAAAAAATTATTTACCCGCAATGGGTAAAATCCGGTATTTGTCTACAAGTGTTTGTAAACATTCAAAATGTTCATTATTTAATTTATTATTTCCATAAAAAACGAAGTAAGTATAACATATTTTTGACTATTGAGATATCGGTATAAAAATTCTATGTTCGATTTCTTAATTTCATCATATTAAACTTAATTGTTAAAAAAACGTTGTATCGTTTTGTGCCGTAGTGACATTCGCTTTTAAGATTTTTTTTTATTCATATTTGATATAAGTCGCCAAAATATTTTTTTATTCAAATATGTTTATACTCGTATGTATAAATTCTTCTGGATCTTACACAGTTCACAGCCGAAGTAATAAGTGCGTCCGGGAAGATTTCTTGAATCTTAGGCTGTACCTTAGAGGCGAGGAAAAAAAGATAACTGTAGGTTAAATGCATGACCCACATAAGTGGACTTCGACTGCTGAACCAGCGTATGATTACTTGTGATCTGCAATAAACGCTGAAACTTCCACTGCTTTTAACTCTCACCACATCCCCCAAATATTAATTATTTTCATAAAACCGTAGTATCATTTTGTGTCGTAATGTCATTCCGGTTATTAAGAGATTTGTGTTGTTTCATATACGATATGAGCTAATGGCGGACAAAGTAAATTTCTTATAGTATTTTATTATTATATTAAATAGTTCCCAGCTGAAGTAATGAGTGCGTCCGGAAAGAGTTTCTTGGGCCTGTGGCTGTACCGCAGCGGCGAGGAATGGGCTGTGAAGCAGGGAAGTCCCATCCACCACGTCAAACCGGCCGTCCTCCTCGATCCGGCGGCCGTTGCCGAAGACAACGAACGAACGGCCGTCATATTCACGCTCAAGAACCAGGTTGGAGGACTCGCGAGAGCCCTGACTGTCTTTCAAGACCTTGGTATCAACGTTCTACACATCGAATCACGGAAATCCGAGGCCGAACCGTCTGAAGTAATGCAATTTAAATGTTCTGTTATTTCTTCTATGTTCGCTATAATTTGTGTTGTAGATGTTTTATTTGTCTTTCAATTTGAAAAATAATAAAATGAAATATCAGACATGTTTCGGACAACCGGTCCTTCCTCAATGATATTATAAAGATACATATTTTAAATATTATAAAATTGTTTACAAATATGATCAGTTTTGATAGATGTTATACAGATTTATTTTGGAACGCTTATGCTTTTGTTATAACAAATATTATGAATCAATTTAAAATATAAAATCATAATTAAAAGTTCTTATTGGGGTTCAGGTAATTACTTACAGCAAAGGAAATAAAATAAAGATTGGTCTTGACGTCTAATTTATTAGATTATTTATAATATTTCCATTCTAAAATTTGCTCAAAGTTATGTTTATATTATTAACATGCAAAATTTCAACGCCATTATCTTTATTAAATAAATGATCTTTTTTCAATTAGGTGGTTAGCAAATTCAGAAAAATTATTATTAGAGAGTCCAATCATTGATTTATTTCCTTTGTTTATAATATCACTGAGGAAGGACCGGTTGCCCGAAACATGACTGATATTTAATTTAATTTTTTTATTAATGTAAGTGTTGTATATATTTCGATATTTGTTTATTTATGTATTTACTTTTTAAACCAGCAATTGTTTTATTGTATTCCCACAAGTACAAAACTCATAACGGGACCAAGAGGATAAACTGCATATATAGTACAAACAAACAA